>JASCZW010007129.1:0-104277 GCA_034211315.2 Aedes japonicus | reverse complement strand
TAGACATCATTTTGAGGCTAGTTGCATCAATAGACTAGTATTATATTTTATTTAACTTCAAACTAAATAAACAATATTTTTACAAAAAAAAAAAAAATTATTCCCGCCCATACCACCAGCAACCCAAACCGACAAGCATTCATTGGCTGGTCTTCACGAAATTGATTTCGTATTTTACAAACACGTGTAATGAGAGCACTTCACCAGATAAAAGCAATAAGAATGTTTTATACAGTACACGAAACATTTGTGCTATGTAAAAATCCTTGTTTACGAAACTAGTAAGTTTATTTACGAAAATAAATGTTCCGTTTGGGTGCGGATTTTTTCCGTGCACCCATTTTTTACGCTTTGAAAATATCAGAGGACTGAAGAGAGCGATAGTTTTTGAAGCCAGCTACTTTTTGTGTGGCGCTTTGAACATTTTAGGCTTGGTTCACAATGGTTAATATTTCTTTACAATATTTCTTCTACCAAACTACTAGTAACAGTAATTAAGGTAAAACATTATCATACCTGGCTGATAAACAATCGATATTGTCTTTTTAATAAACACTGCAATAAGTACAACACGGAATTTCCTTTTTTTTTCAAATCAAATTAACGACAAAACACGACAACTTCTGCCGCGAATATTGTGTTTGCTGCATAAAGCCTTCAAGAAAATCGAGCTGTCAAATCAGCACCACACGCAGCACCAAGTTTTCGGCTTCACGATTATTGTTCGTGGATGACAGCCGCTTCAGTCCAGTGGAAAATATCTGCCATACATCTTTCAGTTAACTGGTTGTGTGGCTTTACAATCTGACTGTACTGGAAAATCCGAGGAAATATCGTCCATCGCACAGTGATTCGAGTAGCATTATGGTTCAGTTGAAAATCGAATTTATCGATCAGTGACAATCGATTTTACTCTCGTTCTGTACGTTATACCTGATGTCGAAGTAGTACAGCGCACTATTTCCGACATTAGGTATAACGTACAGAACGAGAGTAAAATCGATTGTCACTAGTCGATAAATTCGATTTTCAACTGGAACCATAATACTAGATAATACGTGAGTTATTCAATGGCTCTTTGTGAGTTCATTTTGTGATACGGTACCTTCGGAAAGTGTCGTGTGTGTGTGTGTGTGTGTGTGTGTGTGTGTGTGTGTGTGTGTGTGTGTGTGTGTGTGTGTGTGTGTGTACAAGATTCGGGAAATCGTTTTGAACTGACCTAACACAGAGGCCTGCACCTGGTCATCGTGAACTGTGTTAGAGTGTGATCAGGGCCAGCCTTATATAACCAATAGTCATTAATCTGCAACTCCTTGCCACCATCACTTTGCTCTCGCCTTACTTGATTGAGCCATTTAGTTCCTACCCTCAAAGTTATCGAGTTGAGTAGTCCCCCACGTCGGATTTACCCTTCTCCGACGGAGGATTTGCCACATGTCGATCCCAGAAGTGAACGGCGGTGAGCCATTCAAGTTCACTCACTACCATACAACATCACCCACGATCGACAATCCGCTACTTCACTCAACCACTCGCTTCTTGATTCTCCCGCCATGTTCGCTGCAGTGCCGACATGATTTGCGTAATGGCTCCGTTGATCGCATTCCAAACACTTTTGTCACGACACATTCTAGAGACGACGTTAACTGTGTTGGTATCTGCCCAACTGATGGCAAGCATCTCGCTCCGCAATTCTTCAAATTGTGGGCAGTCCAAGCCCACGTGCTGTAGTGTCTAGTATGATTGTGTGGCAAGTACAATCACACCCTATGCACACCCTAAAAAGTCCTAAGCCAGACCGGGAATCGAACTGAGGACCCTAAACTCACATTGAGGATACTTTATTCAACCAAATTTAAAATCTTTGGAGTCAAAATGTTTATTAGAGTCCTAATTTTGCAGTTTCTGGTGAATACTGCCCTTTTTGACCCGATTGGCCACAAGTAATCTGTGCCGGAAGAGGGCACGGTTTGCTTTTCATCGGGACTTGCTTTTCAATGGCTCAAACTTCATGATTTTTCATGAATATTCTACTTCTAGTCTTGAAATTGATCAATGACTATTTTGACCATTCCGGGACAATCCGGATGCCTCGGTTTCAAACTTCATGACTTTTGTTAAGTAATTTATTTCTAGCATTGAAATGGATCAATGATCACATTGACTATTATGGGACAACCCGGATGTGCTGAAAGAACGATTTATGCGGGAGAAATACAGATTTTTGCCGAAACTTGCCTTTAGATAGCAAAACTTCATGATTTGTCGAGTATACCTTACGTTCAGCCTTGAAATTGAACAATTACCATATTCGCCATTCTGGGACAATCAAGCCCGGGGAACCTTTCATGCCTCTCGATGGTGCAAACTTCATGATTTTAAACAATCTACTTCTAAAGGGCGAACACGAAATTATTGCGACACCGAAAATGTCATGCCAATTTTCTTGTAATGTTTAGAATCTAACCAAAATTGTTGGGTAGTTTTATACATATATTTACTTCAAAAATCAAAAGAAAAGTTAATCGATGGAGCCTTGAGTGTAAAATTGAACGCATTTTCGCTTGATGCGCTCCATCAAAGTCTTTACAGTGTCAACCGGTACCAGTTTCTCAGTTTTTTTTTTTTTTCATTTTCTTAACATGTCCTTCTCGTCTTTGGCTGTCTTCTTGCTCTTCCGAAGTTCCCGCTTCATCATTGCCCAGTACTGCTCCACCGGGCGCAGCTCCGGACAGTTTGGCGGATTCATGTCCTTTGGAACAAAATGGACAGAATTGGCCTCATACCACTTCAGGACACTTTTAGAATAGTGGCATGATGCCAAATCTGGCCAAAATAGCGGAGCTTCGTCGTGCTGCTGCAAGAACGGCAAAAGGCGCTTCTCGAGGCACTCAGATTTGTAGATCTCGCCATTTACTGTGCCCTTTGTCACGAAAGGCTCACTCCTCAGTCCGCAAGAGCAGGTGGCCTGCCAAATGAGATATTTGAGGCGAACTTCGACATTTTCTTCTTCTTAAATTTGTCGTCCACATAGAACTTGCTCTTGCCGGTGAAAAACTCCAACCCCGGAATTTGCTTAAAATCGGCTTTTATATACGTTTCGTCGTCCATCACACAGCAGCCATATTTTGTCAGCATCTTCTCGTAGAGCTTCCGTGCCCGAGTTTTAGCCGTCGATTGTTGCCGCTCATCGCGGTTTGGGAAGTTCTGTACCTTGTGTGTATGTAGTCCAGCTCACTTCTTTGCATTCTGGACGTAGCTCTGCGACATGCCGATCTTTTTAGCCAAATCACGGCTTGAGACGTTGGGATTTGCTTTAATCATCCGCTTCACCTTTCCCTCCGTCTTTTTGTTCGCCGGTCCCGGTTTTCTTCCAGCTCCTTTGCCGTGGTCCAACGTCAACCGCTCCTGGAACCGCTTCAACACTCTGGAGACGGTTAAATGGTGAATGCTCAACATTTTTCCCAACCGCCGGTGCGACAGGTCAGGAAATTCCAGGTGTTTGGAAAGAATTTGTTCTCTCGACTCGCGTTGGTTCACCTCCATTTTCGTTGAATCAAAAAACACGACTTCGAGTTTGACAGCATGTAAACAATACACATCAATGAGAAAGTGTGCAAAATTTGGTTGATTTTTACCCAATGGTAAAAAAGTTATGCCCTGTTGAATGTGTCGCAATAATTTCGTGTTCGCCCTTTACGTCACAAAATGTCAACACCCAAGGAAGGATAAGAGAGTTGCACGCTTTTAATCAAACATTTTGTGTTCATCTCTCTACGTGTCATATCGTGTAGATCATCCATGGTTTTAGCAGTTGCTCTTTTCAAATAGACAGGATCAATTCCCAAATTAGAAACATTAAAGAAAGCATTTTTCATTAGGGCCTAACTGACAAACGTCAACAATGGATTCTTCCGTAAATTTCTCTTGGAATCTCGTGGTGGATTGATCAAATGAGTTTTCAATGACGAGAAATTCGCGGAAAAAGCCTTTGTTTACGTTTATCAGTGAGGCCCTAATGAAAAATATTGATCGAATTGTCGTATTCATAGTTCTGTTTTTGAACAATGCATGAATATGCATATGATTTGTTCTTTTGATAGCGTTCCTTTGACGTTTCCTATGAGACTAGCTTCATAAATAGTACACATCAATTTCGTTGGAGAAAACAACGAATGTATTCGTTGAACGAACGATTTCGTAGAATAAACTAAATTTTATTTTCAGTGTACTATTGCTTTAAATAATAAAGAAACGTTCGGTGTAGTAGTTTGAGAGTTGGGGCATTGAAATTGATATTGATATTGATTTTTGCATTGCATAGCAATTGACATTATCGATGCACGATGGAACGAAGATTAATGATTACGGCGAAGTAGCGCTCTACCCTAAGTGTAGGTTAATCAAACCACACGACAGAGCAGCGAATCCCGGCAGAGTTCACTGAACTGGAAGGAAATGAAAATATTTTCCACTCCGACTTTATTCAATTAACACTTGTAGCCCGGATTCTCATTCTACAAGATTTTCCCTGTTTTCTTTGTCTTTTGTCACACGGAAAGCTGCTTTCTTTCCCTCTCGAGAGAGGAACACAAGGAAACACTGAACTGCTAAAAAAAATCCCTTCCAAGACAGGAAAGTAGGTGCGGGAGAAACACGCGACAATTTCCTTTCCTATTCGCTAGCGTGCACACCAGGGGTGTCTGAAACTTACTGACGATTGATCTTAACTGAATGCTCTACTGGTTGTGTCTATGCAAGGTCTTCAGCTCTCAAAGGAAGTCATAGGCTGATGGGGCCACCTCCCCAAGCACGCTTCTGTCCTCACTATTTTCCGTTCATTGCAGCATACGGTTGTGAATAATTCCGTTCGGTCGCGATGCTGTGCAAAATCATCGTCATGTGAGCCAGGGTGGCGTTTGGTAAAACTTTTTAATTAAATTAAATTTTCTTCCACCCCGACAAGAAAACGGTTCGTTTCCAATTTTGTAATGTTCTCTTCCTTGCATTAATTCTTCTATTGGCTGCTCTCAGGTACATCCGGTATGGATGACTAACTTCGTTCCAGGTTGCAGATTTCTCCCCCTGAAAAACAAGCGAGTTTGAAAAAATTTCCCACCTGATGAACGATTCGATGCTTATCGATTCCAATATTGGTATGTTTTTTTTGTCAAACTTGAGAATAAGGAAGTATGTCAGTAGGGGAATCATCATCATAATTTTTATTCAATTTTTGGTGATAGCGTTCGGAATTGAGAAAACTCGATGATTGTGTTTGACTGATGAACGTGTTACAACAATGTGGGGAAAACCTTAACACTCCCAGCTTCAAAATTCAAAGTCACGCTCTATTTAATCTTCTTATATCACCGAGAATAACTGTTTTGGTAGCATCATTAAAAGTGTCATCATCCTTATCAAATCACTGCGAGTGACACGCTCGCAACAATGGAATTATATTACACACTCATTATTGCGATGGTAGCAACAACGCTGGACAGGATCCCGCATTGTTTACCCATTTATGCAAACGGCAAGGCATACCTGAGTGCCCTCCAACCCCCGGCCGGGCATTATCGCCGTTTGCTCTAATGAAACTCAATCGCGCGTTACAGAACTTCACGTTCGCACAATGTCATCGTATCGGGTGGCTGGAAAGTTGCGTTGTCACAACACAACACACTCACTTGGAGGGCTGATGGTTAGCATAAAGCTCCCGAGACCTATTGCATCCCGCCTGAACCGGTAATGTTAACCGACCGATCCCGCTCTTTGAAGTCAGTGCGCTGCTTCACATGCTCGGCCGACCACATCCTCATTAAAATACAAACATTGATATCCCATTGTCTTTTCGGGTTCACATCTCATTATCTCCGGTGTCGTCCATCGTCATCGTTTGCTTACCTTTCCATTTGTTTTTTTTTTGTTGATGCATCCAGCTTCCGAACGACCGAACCAGGAACGCTATTTCGCAAAAACAGGATGCCATTGTTGGTCCCGAGGTCGTTTGCTCGCTATATATATACATACTATTATGAGCTTGTTTTTCATAATCAAATCATCACCGGGCTTACGCGCAGTTGAATCAACAAGGAAGAGTTAGAAGGAAAAACGATGGAATAAGCGAAAAAGCAAACGTTCGCCGATTCAATAAGAAAACAAGCTGCAAGCAGCATAAATTGTTTCAGATTGTTCCCGGGTGAGCAGAACGATGCCTTTGTTTGATTTGTTGTATAAAATCTGGAAAGAGGTATGTGGTATTGTGGCTTGACTTATTTCTATCTGTTACACTGGTTTACAGCATTTTTAAACTCGGTCTCGGCTGATGACTATTTCAATGTAGAATCGTACGCTGATTCCAATTATGAGAACACAATTTTGAAATACACTCGTGTTTTGCACTTTTCACTTTTTCAAATAAGCATTTTTATTGAAATGCAGATAATATAGATTGTATACCTCCAAGTTTCAATTTTTCTGCACGAAATAAACCATAACAGATTTTTCACCGACCATAGAAACGTTATTCAAAGTTATGTGCATGGATATATGAACAAAAAACAATTTTGGCAGTAGCAACATAAAAAACAATGCCAGTTTTTTTTAGAAAACGCCAATTGAATTTTTTCAATTTTCCGAACATCACTAACTTCGAAACTCATAACTCAAGAATGGTTCATCGTAGAACAAAAAAAATAGCATCCTAAAAAATATATTTTCTTGTCTATTAAGTTATAACTTTTATGGCTCAACTGCAAATCCTCTCTTTCTCTCTTTTTCTCTCTCTCTCTCTCTCTCGCTCTCTCTTTCTTTCTCGCTCTCTCTCTTTCCCTCGTTTTTTCAAAACCTCTTTGAGGTTTTGCTTAAGCGTATTCAATCTTCTGTTTTTCACAATATGATCTGAATTATTGTTTTGATTATTCTTATGATGAACATTTGTTATTTAATTTAAATTTAATTTGATTAAAGTACATTCATAGAATAACATTCAACGCCTTTATTTAACGGTGATATACTTTAAATCATACGTACAAAAAAAAATAAATCTGCTTATTATTATATTTTTTTAATATATATATATTATTAAAACTTTCAGACATACGAGTACATTAGTCAATTGTTGTTAACTTTTTGACTAAATAAATTCAGCTGTTAATTTTGAAATTTTATTTGGTATGAATAATACATTTTTGTTAAATAATAAAATCGTTAATTTTATTTCAATCATTTTGAGCATTAAAAGCAGCCAACTTTTAATTTGATAATACATAAAACTACATATGAACACAAACCTATACTGACTACACTCTATCGATGTTTGATATTTTTATTTAAAATAATTGGTTTTATATGATTAGTTATAATGAAAAATAAATAATATTCAATTGCATCTTCCTCACACAAATCCTTCCCTATACTTTCCGGGTATCATGGACAGTGCATGGGTCCACATCGTCGCTTGAATCCGATGATAGGTGCGAAAAACTGTCCATTTCCTATTTACAAGCTTAGCAAACTTGGAAGTTCGTTTTTACACTTCCAATTGGTTTCGCTTTGCGCACGCGCACGTGCCTGTGTGTGTGTGTGTGTGTGTGTGGTGTGTGTGTGTGTGTGTGTGTGTGTGTGTGTGTGTGTTAGAAATAATGACACAATGGTTCTTCAGCCGTTTGTTAACCGCAGGGCTGGTTGCGGAATTATGGTTGAATAAGGAGTGTATCGAAAATAAGCTATCCACAAACTTTCTTTCGAATTATGTTGAAAACCGATATTTTATTCATACAAAAAAAATGATCCTTTATTGCACGAGGTTAAACTTGAACATAATGAAGACCGGATGAAATTTAAGTTATTCCTTCACGAATTTTCGAGCTTTGGATCGAATGCTCTTCATCAAGTTCCGGACAAGTGTTGCATCGCATTTTGTGGACGCTTGAGCCCAAATTTTTTTGAACTCCTGGATGTTCTCAGCTGCCTTACCAGTCTTCATGAAGACCCTCTTCACGATTGCCCAGTAACGTTCGATGGGTCGAAGCTGAGGGCAATTTGGTGGATTGATATTTTTCTCAACGAAATCTATATCCTTTTCCGCAAGCCGATTGAGAGTGGTTTTGGCATAGCGAGCCGACGCTAAATCCGGCCAAAACAGTGGAGGTGTACTATGCTTCTTATATAAAGGCAACAATCTCTTCTGGAGACACTCAGATTGATAGATTTCCGCATTTATAGTTCCGGTAGTGTAAAAAATGCCAGTACCTTTCGACCGAATTTCTCCACTTGAATCGACCTGTCCGCATCGCTCACATCCTCCCTAACGACGACAGTAAAGTATTGTGGACCTGGAAGGGTTTTTGAGTCCTCCTTTACATAGGTCTCATCGTCCATCAAAACGCGTGCATCCGGACGCTGCAAAAGACGCGAATACAATTTCCGGGCCCTTGTTGCTGCTCGCTTCTTCTGTTCTGCACTTTGTTTCGAGATTTTCTTCTGGTTGGAAGAACCGGGTTTTCAGCCTCTTCCTGGTAGCTCATCCAAAGAATAGTGTTCCCCAAACTTATTAATGATGGTTTTAACACTCGCATAATGAATTCCAAACCACTTCGCCAATTTTCGCATAGTAATACCCTTCTAACTTAGCCATGTGTCCAGAACCTTCATTTCCACTTCCTTTTCAATACGCAACATTTTGAAAACGCACAAACAAGTAAACAAAGAGCGCTCACAGTCAAACGCACAGCATGCAGTGTTCAGAGCATAAAAAACTATCACAAATAAATGCGTATAACGCAAATGTATGTGGATAGCGTATATTCGATACACTCCTTAAATGAGATTTTGGAATTCATGCAAAACATTCTTTTTATATTTCTCCAACAAATCAGGATTATTTTTCAAGAATTACTTCAGGAATTGTCCCAAAGTTTTTGTGTAGTACTTTCATGTGCCTCCAGAGATTCCTTTAGAATCTCAAAACTTTACAAGTTCAGGGATTCCTCCATAAAAATCAACACAAGAATGTTTTGAAATACTGCCGATATGTTATCAAAAGAAACTTTTTTCAGAAATGACTACAAACTCCTGAAGAATACCTCTAGAAATTCCAGAAGGAATATTTCAAGAAACATCTAAAAAAAATATTAATTTTGATAAAAAAATTAAGAGATTATTTCAAAAAACTTATGAAGAAATCATTTTGAGGCACACACAAACTGAGTTTCAGACTGTCAGCTGTCACTGTGGTGTTAGCAAGAGCTGCATAGTCAAGAACAAAATGGATATAGTTATTGGCTCAGGAAGTACCAGCACATCGGACCCAATTTTAATGAATCGCCCTTAAACATTGAACTCACATCCAAGAACCTTTCAAATATTCAGTCAAATTAAGAAAACGAATGAAAACAAACTCAAAGATTCTTGCAGAGAAGAGCGGAAGAATATATTGCGAGGTGTAAGGTATCAGGTGCACTTGGAACCAAGGAGTTCTACAACAGTGATCCATTTTTAAATCGCTAGTTTCCTATTGATTCTTGGTGCCAATTACAATTGTTTTCTTTTTCTTCATTGGCTTAAAACAGCCCAACAAAACTAGAATTGGTACAAAATTGGATTTTGAAATGTACATTTATTCTAAATTTCAGGTTTGCTGGCGTCGGTGGTGCAGTGGTAAGTGTGACAGCTATTTGGCTCTCCAATGGGTCTAGGTTTAATCCCAGCCAACGTCGGTGGTTTTCTGAGGCGAAAAAATCTTGGTCCCGTCTTTCTTCAGAAGAGAAGTAAAGCCGTTGATCCCGGCTCATAGTTATGAGTCGTTAGGTAGGGTCCAGGTGGTGGAGACGTCTCCCTGGCGTCGGTGATTGTCACCATGTGAGGAAATAGGCCGACGGAAAAAAAAATCAGGTTTTTCTGTGGACAAGCAATTATCAAAAATCTTAAAAATCTTGGTTTATCTCAAAAATCAGTAATCTTTGCATACAGATATCTGTATGATAGAAATGAAAAGAAATCTGTGTCAATCTAGATAAATCTGTACATGTGGCAACCCTGCCTGACGGACGACCCAGTTAACGTGGAAGAATGGCATAAGCAGTGCGAGCAAATGGATGATGCCATCCGGATGGTCGAAACAGCGTTTCGTCACCAGATTAAAGAGTAGCGGTAGGAACCGGGCAAAGGTGTCCACCATGGTGCGCGCTTCTGGTATCTGGCTCAGGGCTTCGTGGACCGTAGCCTCATCGTTTGGCTGATTGGAGCTGACACTGTTGCTGCCGGTGCCATGATTTGGATTCAGATTGGTAGGATACGCAGGGCGCTGAGTTGATTCACCAGCAGCAGGTAGCTCCTAGAAAAGGTTTTGTTTACCCGGTTGGACTTGCTGAAGAAACGACGGCTGAGGATGCCTCAGATGCTGATGGTGATGGATGGTTGACACCCAGCAAACACAAGATCGTATATGATAGCGGATATATAAATTAAAGGATGATGGATCGCGGATACGTTTTTAAAAAGATAAACCGATCGAACCAACTGACAAATTAAGACTAAACTTAATTTTCAATATTAAACCTAAGCTGAGTTCCCTAACGAGGCGCGTGGTTGTGGTGTTTTCTGCTGACATACCGGTTCGTCGTCGATGGGCCGATAGATGGGTGGACTTCGGCCCAGGCAAAGTGCTGATCCTCTAGAACGCGTGTCGAACGATGGCAATGGTTCGACGATGTCGTTGTTCTCCAACCAGTGCACACTGGGCCAGAATGAAAAATTAGCAGGAATAAATTATTTTCACTATGAAGATGCAATTTTAGAACAAAACTGTCTTGAGCGAAGTTGCAGCTTATAATTAAGGCTTTAATTTGACATCAATTTCAGTTAGGGTGGTCCTTGAATATATTGAAATAAAAATCTATCTTTCACATTTCTTGGCATAAAGCAATACAATGTTCAACAAAGTTGTTTCTTATTAAATTTAAAGTAACTTTGCTTCAAAAATCATAGCCGTAGGTCTTTTGTGTCATTAGTTATGATCATTTTTACGCTTAAGAGTAGGGTGGCCCTGAAAAAATTAGTATTTTTCGCCTAACTTTTTCATTTCAAGTTTTATGAAATTAGTGTTTTAAGCAAACTTTTAGAACTTGTTTAAATACACACGTTGATGAAAAAAAAACCTAATTTTATACATCCGTTTACGATTTTTTCAAATTACATTATTTTTTAAAGGGGGAAAAACGGGGATGCAAATACGATAGCATATGAATGGCAAAGGTAAGAGGTCTCTTTTGTATATAAATACTCAGGTGAATTTGGAAGAATTCGGGGTTAAATGGTACCATGAATGTATGTCCTTTTTAAAAACAATTCTTGATTTTTTCTTAAATGTTGATGGCAATGACGAATAAATCACCATATTTTAATAAAAAAAAATATTTTTTTTTTATTTATCATTTATTTGTACAGGCTCAATTGAATCAAATTTTCAGAGCTAAGTTTTCATATTTGTATACATCAGGTAGGGGAGAACAGTATAAAATGCGCTGGTGGGGTAGAATGACCCACTCAATAAATATGCTCAAATCTTTAAAACTATAGATTTAATGGAATTATATTTTATCAAATTTTAAATAAAACAGCATAACTCATAATTTGGTAGTAGGCTAAGGCATTTTATACACCAAATATGATCAAAATTGAAGAAATTGTCCCGACTGTTACTCACATTTAAATAATAGTGTTATTCAAATGAGCTTTTAACAAGCGTTAATATCCATGGTTTAAAATGAATCCACTTCACATATATCGCAAACAACAAAACATTAAGATAGTGTCAAAACTTCACTATAATTCCACGTATTTTCAGAATATTTAGACAAAAGCATGCGAAACTAAAACTGGGGCAGAACGCACTGTGTCGTTATGTATACGTCTACACGTTAAGAAAAAAATACTCAGTGGAGCGGTTAAATGTATGAAGCTAATGTTGGGTACACAAAACTTACATCTGGTAAAATTCTACTCAAAAGTAAGTAATTTGAACCCAATGGTAGATAAACACAAATAAACCCAACGTGCTACCCACATTTAACTGCTCCTTTGGGTACTTTTTTCTAAGCGTGTATATAATGAGGAGTTGGAAACATATCACAACGTTTTGCGCAACGTCTTTATTCTATAGCCATTGGCTGCTTGACTACCAAACAGAGCTAAGAGGACGTGGTGATATGTTCCAACTTTACACCTCTAATGAGTAACTTTTTATGGCTGTGTTTTTACTTTTTACAAGCGGTGCATGCTATCCCATTAATGTGGGGCAAAATATACCAGTGCACTATGGTACGAATGGACAAATTTCGCGACAAAAATCGATAACTCGAAAACCATTAACTTTTTTTTATGAAAATGTTTATATTTTTATATTAATCCATCTCCTTTTTTTAATAAAAAAATATATCACAGACAAACAGACATAACATATCGAACATTTGACACTAAAAATCATCGTCACTAACACACCTGCGCGTTCTGTTCAGCACACTGTGATGGATGATTAAGCTGAATAGATGGCGGTAGTGTGTTAACGTTAAACGTAAGAAAATCGAGTATACGCGCTATCTGTGGCGATATTACCATCTAAGAAACATTTGAAGTGGATGTTCAATGCGTAATCGATGAAAGAAACTGCAAGTGTTATGTATGTTTGTCTGTGTTAACACATTCACATTTGCTTACTTACATTTATTTACATCATTTTATGTACATTTTTCTAATTATATTTGTGTATTTACATATGCAAAGTTTCATTAAATTAAAATATCTACAATTCTGTACAAGCGAAAAAACCCTCTAAATCATATGAATAAAAAGTTGAAAAATTTATTATCAGTGTAAAAGGACCAACCTAGTCGCCACCCAAATCAAAAGATAGATCTTATTTTTTAAATTAAATCTCCAGAAGACATCATCTGTCTAAAGTTAATGGTTTTTAAGTTATCAATTTTTGTCGCGAAATTTGTTCATTCGTACCATAGTGCAGTGTTTTGGTGCGTCTTAACCCAATTTTAGGGTGCATATTGAGCAATAAAACGGGCGTTTTACCCTGAAGTCGTCTTGGCATCATATTGGAAAAGGTGTAAAATATCATGAAAAATCATCGATTAGAATTAAAATCACATTTGATCTACAACGAAAACATTGTAATGCACCATACTCAATAACTTATTTCTATCTTTCAGCTTCAATTACCTAGAAATTCACGATATTGCTTAAACGGTGCATTTTGTACCATCCTCCCCTATTTTAAAACTAAAGTTAGGAGGATAGAGCCGATTACTCGCGGCCGTCTCGAGGTTAATAGGGATAACAATTTAATGGATAGGAAGATGGGCGGGAATTTTGAGTATGGTTTATATAACACATTTATTTTATATTCTAAATTGTAAAAAAAAAACTTAAAACTATACAACTTTTGATTGTGTTTTTACTTGGACATTTTTGAAAGAGAAAAACTAATATTTGCAATGCGTTTATTTTTATTATAAACGTACATGCCAAAAACGTACCAAAATTATAAACTGTGCAAAAGTATAGTGCGCCATTTAAATGTGAAGAAGGCTGTCATTTTATTCACGTCTAGCTAGCTTTCTGATTTTTTCAAGTGCTGAAAATTTCTGAATGAGTGATGGACGGGTGGCATTGTCAAGATCGATAATTACATCGGTGGGATTTGTAGTAAACTATTGTATCATTCATATTATGCTATTCAAATGAGGATGCCTACGGCAGCCCTAAGTTTGCACCTTTAAACTGAAGAAATGATCTAAAAAAAATTGAAATTCATTCCATAAAAAACGTATTGATGACCCATTAAACTCTGGTCAATATCCATTATAAAATGGATATGATCCATAAAATTTATCAATGTGATCCGTAATTTATATAAAATTTAGCAATAAAATCTCAAAAATGTACCGTTATATATTTAGGGTATGAGCAATATAATTGTACGGATTACCCATAAACATATAGCAAATGTTCCATAAAAGGTTCAATATCATTCCTTAAAGTTGTAAAATTGATCCTTAGAATGTAACGTTTGTGAACATAAATTTATACACATGAATTATAAATATTTTTTGGATTGGATCAATAAATTATTGATCCAATCGTCAATGATCCATGATAGTTTTGAAAAATTAACCACAAGCTTCTATATAGGCCCATGGGAAATAAACTTTGGGCATTAAAATTAATATGTAGGATCCATAAATTATTCCAGAATTATTACAATGTTGGGCTTATATTTTTTTTAAATTTTGGCTACGGAGAAATCGATCCTTGACTGCGCTTCTATTCAAATCTATTAACAAGTCCGTTTCTTTAGCTATGCGGCTCAAATGTTGCTATTAAAGAAGGATTGCTTTTTAGAAGATTTTCAGTTTTTCAGAGAGCTGATTTACTTTCGCGATTTCACGTTCTTTTACGACCGCAACTGCGACACATGTTTCCCAATAAACTTGTCAAAGAGAACTCCTGCATGTAAAGAACTAGGGAAGATTTTCCAATATTAATCTCATCACTTTGCAATTCATCCTACTTGAAATTAAACAATGGACAGGTGACAGGATTAGTTAGTAATGTTTGTTGTTGTTATTAAAAGTAAGCAAACATTATTAGAAAACAAAACCGATCCTTCAACTGCCCAATTGTTCGATTCATCGTAAGATGAATAAAGGAACAATGAGATTAATATGGGAACAGTTACTCTACATGTCAAATTTAAGGCTTGATCAAACTGTTATTTAAGATTGTTTTTATAAAATTATGCCGGGCAAACGCTTGCCGTCCAACTCGCTATCGCTCGTCGGACCTAACTACAAAAAACATCCTCCGTTTGCATTATACCGGGCAAATGCTTGAATCAGTCGTTAACTTGAAGACGATATCGGAAACATCGACCGCTTTCTACTTCCTTAGTTCTTCAATCTTCAACTGCTCAGCAGGCAACATTGATATTTCTAGCACTTGGAGTACAGCATAACAAATCGTGGCTACTATGTCACATTGTACAATATAGTGTGTCTAACAGAGGAGCTGTTTGATTTTTTTTTTGAAAATCAATGGAAAAATTGTAGTTGAGAAAATTTTCTATAAGAATAATTTGCTACGGATCATTTGTATGAGTTTATAGATTATTATTCATTGTTATATGGATCATAGACAATTTATTTATGGAACATTTTCAATAATTTATGAATCATGTGCACAAATGTTACATTCTGTGGATCAATTTTACAACTTTAAGGAATGATATTGAACCTTTTATGGAACATTCGCTATATGTTTATGGGTAGTCCGTACAATTTTACTGATCATACCCTAGATATATAACGGTACATTTTTGACATTTTATTGCTAAATTTTGTATAAATTATGGATCACATTGATAAATTTTATGGATCATAAACATTTCATTATGGATATTGACCAGAGTCTTATGGGTCATGAATGCGTTTTTTGTGGAACGATTTTAAGTATTTAATGTATCGTTTATTAGTTTTTATATGCAAAAGTATGTTTGCCTGCCATTACCATCACTAAGACCAGAGCCGAGATACGTTTACAGGATCTGTTGGACTGCAGTTCATCGCGATTGTGTCTTTATTTGGAAGCGATTTAGTGTGATGACTCACAGCAGTCTCAGTACAAGCAAAAATTGGACGAAGAAGGAAACAGTGATGCCAATATCTTCCAAAGCTCTTTTGTCCCTCTAAGATTTCCGTATTAGGGCCGGTTCATAAACCACGTAGACTCTTTTTTGAAAATCTCTACAAGTTTCTGCAGTTTTGTATGGAGCGTAGACTTTGGTTTCATCTTCACCCTTCCCCAGCAAAGTCGTAGTTTACGAATAGCCCCTTAACGATTATGAGATTTCGTTTCATTAAATAAAGAGATTGAACATGTTGAGGATCAAGCCAAAAGTTTCAGGCAAATGGAAGTGGGAACAGCGATTGGAGAAATTATATGAATTTCACACAAATTGATTCCTTCGCGTCCACGGATGTCTGCAACGCAGCAACTGGTACAGCATCGCCTATGCGATGTTTCGTCTATGGAGAAACATCCAAGAACTTCAATAAATTTAATGAACGTAAGAAATTTGATTCAAAATCATTAAAGTTTAGATTGTCTACATAACATGCTAGGATCACATTTTCGAGTACATACTACATATTTCTTTCAAACCACCGATCAAATGTTGGCAAGCGAGGACAGAGCTGCAAAAATTGAAGTTGCACAGACGAAACAAAGAATACAGTATAGTTTCAAGCAGGAGATGGGGCTAATGGTCGCGGTTCCGAAGACAGGGGGTGGAAATAGCAATGATGGGAACACTGCTAGGAGATTTTTCACTGATCCAGCAAAGACTTCCGAGATCACAGGTGTAAGTCTTGATCTCATCGATAGGCTCAAGATAATTCTTGAGGTTTTTACAAGTGAACCCTAGAAGCACAATTGTTGCCTTCCGGTTAAGATAACATAAATATGACTTGGTAAGTTATAATCAAGTTACTACAACTAATTATGAACGTAGTGTGCTACTTGGGAACATGGTATATGCATATTTGTGCACGTGAAACTGCTGAGCTGTAAGTTACACTGTATCCATAGCAACCAATGATACCAACACTCCACAAAGTCCAAATACACGGAGATATCATGATTAGGCTATTCTACTAGTCCGAATGCTATCCGAGGTGGCAGCTGAGGCGAGAAATAAACATTTTCGTTCATATCGCTTGAACTTCTCAAGGAAGTTCTCCAGAAAAATGTACTACCGGGATATTCTAAACAGGCTACTTTTGAACTCAGATCCATATATTACAAGCATGAGACCAAAGGACCGGAGGAGTATTGTATTTTCACATGATGCATTTAAGCTCCTAAAACCAGGAGTTTCAATGGACGAAGATGATAGAGAGAAAGAATTAGACACTGACACTGATCCGGAGTAAGTTTACCTTTGAACTCGAATTAGTTTTATCGCTAATCATTCTGCGTGAGATGATACATAATATTTTTTTTTGTTCACTTGTGAACCACGCAGTTTGTTAAATATGCGGAGTATTTATGAATGAATGATTGATTTGCCATCCTGATAAAAATAAATAATTCCAAATAATGTTTCTAAAATCAACGGTTGAATTGAACAATATCAGACAAATTTGAACCCAGTCAGGTTCATTTCACCAATTTTTTTACTGATCTGCAAAGATAGTCAACGTTTGCACCACAGCGTGTAAAAATAAATTGACACATCTAAACAAGTAGAAGGTAGCTTTACACTGATAGGTGGATTTATGGTTGCAAAATGGTGGTAAACGAAAGCTTCATGCTAATAGCTTATTATATAAAAAACGTTACATAAAACAGCAGAAAATAATTTTGGCCAGCTTTTTGCCAAAGTTACTCGTAAAAACACGTATTTTGATAAAACAATTTTAGGATTTCCAGGTTTTGTTCTATACCTCCATGTTGAGTCGACAAGACGCAATGAATAAGTGACAGCTCTGGTGACACATTAAGCTTCATCAATTAAGCTGTAATCAAATGTCAAAGTTAAGAAATCTGTATTTAAAAACCCTTTATCGTCGTACAAATTTGTATATGTAGTTCATTTCTAAAAAAAAGACCTAACTAATGTAAAAGCCATAACATGTTGCAACGATGAAAGCAGAAACGTGATTGACTATCATGCAAAGACCACAATTCACTCAAACTAAACTAATGTTTTGAAGTCAAACCCAAAAACGCATTCATCCATAGCTCAACTCATTTAACTACACCAATATTTGTACCCAGCATCGTTCCCCGCTGGGACCTCCAAAGCGTCACCAGATTCCGCATCATCCATCCCATTATAATTTTGCCTCCAGCAGATACCAGCAGCCTACCGAAGACCGAGGACCCAAAGCCAGTCCATATGAAGAGTGGCCTGGTTAAACAAAAAATAAACACTCTACCAGTAACCAGTAATCCCAAATCAGTAGCCATGTAACTTGACGCTCGTTTGTGGGTGGGTGGTTTCCACACTTCCTACCTCTCTCTCTCAATCTCACTCCCTCTTAAGCGCGCCACTTCTTGTAACAAACCAGATGCAAATGCAGCAAGGAGTCGTCAGCGTCATTGAATGGCACAATGCATTGTAAGTGCCTCGACGGTGCAGTCAGTGTCTGCATTCGAAGCAACAATCGCATCGGAAAAAGAGAAACAACAACAACAGCAGCAACAGCAGCAGAATTCAAAAGGAAGAACATGCATAAAATGATATTATTAACGAGTTATGCAAATATTATGATTATAATTTAGCTTCTGCCTTTATTGTTTCGTTTGCGCTTGTGCCTTTCGCTTCTGGCGGGGCTGCCGAGGCTCCAAATCAGGGATTGTTTATGTTTCCTCCTACATGGTGGTACGTCGCTTGTTGTAGGGCTCTAGAGGATAGGAAAACCTCGTCTGTAGAGCTTTCGGGTGGTTCGGATTTATGGAGATGATGATGGGCCAGCTGCATTTGAATGATGCACGTTAATGTCCCCCAAGATTGATGCTCTGATTAGTATGAGGCTTTCGGAACTAGAGCAATCACAAATTTTATTCCCAACAATATTTGTTTGGTACCAGTACGATAGCTGCTTGTTATCTATTGTAATATGGTTTGATAAGACAAACAAAACTCTTTTGTTCCTAGTCGAACGAAGCACTTGACTATGCCACATAGCTGCATTCATCAACCTCACTTACCAAACGAACAAGCTCATCGATTGACTGACTGCTCTATCAGCTGACAAGAAGCTTAGTTGGTCTCTTTATCTAACTTCGCTTGATTTGCTGTTGAGAGGAAAGTCAACCTAGAGCAACAATAGATGATCTCTTATCATCAATCTGCTTGGCTTGGCTGATGGGATGGCCAGCACACGCTTCAGTCGGTTGGAATGTCGATCTAGGACAACCCAAAAGGATATCATTGCTCATGCATACACACATGCCAACACATAAACTGGGAAAAATTTCAGCAGCGCCCGGCAGTAAACGTTAGGAAAGGATAAATTGAAAAAGCTAAACCAACTCTCAGCTCTAAACTATTACCGATCTATAAAATAAAATATTCCATATAGTAGGATGGATCCATTGTTCACTCGAGCTGTGGTGCGCATTGAGTAAAGAGTCCCACCATCCTTGCACCGAAAGAATTTCCATCTTTCCTGACCCGCTTCCGAAGACCAATTTCGATTTTCTATTTTTGTCAGAGTGCTATCGAAGGCGATGGAGATTGAAAAATGAAGCCCGGATGGATCGACTATCTTAGGTTCCACTCCTAATGGACCAACGGCAAAAAGGAGTTGAACAAATCAATTTGCATTCTCAAGTGGAAACCAATTGATATAGTGTTCGCTTGCTGCTTCTATCGTCATCATCATCGAGGGGTTCAGGCTGCGTGTGTGTGAGCACGTATCTCCCTCGTTGAACGTGCATGGGAATGCATTTTTACAACAACGAAAAAGGAAAGGACCTTCCTGGCAAACCACCAAGACGGTAAGGTAGGGAAGGTACTAACTCAAATTTCGATTACGCTCTTCTTCCTCAACTTGAGCGAAGATCGGAGGATACATACTCTTGCGGCAAGGGTTCTATAAGGAACATTCACATAGAACCATGCACAACCCAACTTCCTATTGGTTCCTTCGGCGGAACAAAGCCGACAAGAATATGGGAAAGTGAATATGCAAATACCAACCTTCGATGAAAGTCTCTCGAACATTTCGAGTTTAAGCCCGACTGAGGTGAGATTTCTATGATTACTGCAGTGGTTCTCAACCGAGAGCCTCGGGAAGAAAAGGCTTGATGGAAGAATTCTGAGTGCTATTATAGTAAATGGATTTTGTTGGGTAGATGGTGTTTCTCACAATCAAATTGTTCTACGTACAGTTGTTGGAAGATTAACTTGAGGATGATGCGATTAGGTGATCTGGCTGCAGCACTTCAGAGAGGATTCAATTTTTAATAGCTAATAAAATATGTGGTCATGATTTTTCAAAAAACGGTATTACGGTACTGATTTTTGCTTTTATTAAGATATTCAACTAATGCTCATCGATATCCTAACAGTCGTGGCTACCCGGACAAGGACGAATAACTTGATAACAGTTCTTGGCATTCAAGAGCTCAGATTAAGAGGTAAAATACCTGAGGATAATACCATCAAATTGTTTCCACAATGTTATGCGAAAACCAAATTGAGGTAATCAATACCAAAAGAGTACCTCTCAGGTATTCCCAGGTATGCCAAATAACAAGTTTTGTTTTTCGAGAGATATTTTGCTTGCAATTCTTGGGTATTTTGCTTAGGTATTTTACCTCTTGTCAGACAGAAAATTTATGGATTTCTTAAATAGCTCCGGCGTCAGACGTCTACAACGTTGATACAAGAGTCGCTCAGGGTAGCCTTCTTAATTATGCATTCGATAAAAATGTCTCACCGAAAATCGTCTGTAACTTTTGAACCGTGCACAGAAAAAAAAGCGTTCCCGAAAGTGAAAAAGGGTTCTGAACTAGTCCACCTTTGCAGGATTTTTCCCCTTTAAACGTTATTTAGTTCATGGTTATATGGCTGCTTTTTCTCGAATTCATGACTCTCGTTTACGGATCTGGCAATGGATTTTTTTCCGTGTATGAGTAGAAAAACGGAATTCGAGCAAATCTATTTCATAGTGCATTCTTTACATCTGCCAAGCTTCAAAATTATTCATGCAGTAGTTCCAGTCATCTCGTCAGAACTAGAAATTGTCCGTGAACAATTTTGTGCACCGACATTCAAAATCCAGAGGCGTCCCAGTTCCAGTCATTGCAAATCAAACTGTGTCTCGTGTGTTAATAATCTTCAAGGAGCGTCTGATTGCCCGAAGAAAAGAAGAGAGTGGCCATTAAAGTAGTCCGTCCAAACATGTCAATACGAGGTATCGCTAAAAAGTCCAAGGTCAGTCGTCAGTTGATAACAAGTTCTAATACTAGGTTATCATTTTTTGATCACTGAATGTGTTATCATTTAAGTTGAACAAACAGCCAAAATAACAGTATGAATAATAATACACGGGAACAAATCCGTTTCTGTTTTCATGAATAAAAAATCATGATACTAACTCTCTTCATATTTTATGAATTCGTGACTCTTATTCATGGTTTCATGATTGAAATGACAGATACGAGTCATGAGGAAGTCTTGTTTGGCCTCTAATCTTAAATTGTGTAATCAGCTTCATTAGTCAAGAGTCTTTAAAATAATACCTATAGCGTAGTCAGTACATCCACCAAGTACTAACACAGCACTCTTCATCAACTCTAGGTTCGAATCCTGAAGGTGGATTTATTTTTTTGTATAATTCAGAGTCGATAAAGTAGATTTGGAAGATTCATGAATAAAGTTTCCAGTTTCAGGAATTCAGCTCATGGCTTTGACCCGATTTATTCATGATTTCATAGCGGCGGGAAAAAACTTCATGATATCATGAATTTTGTTCATGATGTACATTCATAGCACGAAAACACAACATATTTATGAAACCATGACCTGTTTTTCTCGTTTAGAAGAACACATTATTTCTCGTGTATAATACTCGGCATATATCATAATGATAACTTATTTTGTTATCACTGCGAACAGCTTGATATCAAATCCTGCATTGTAAGCAAATTTATTAAAATAGTTTTAAATTATGTTATCAATTTGAAATCAAATTCTCATGCTAATAACCAAAAAACATATTTTGATTAAAAGCAAAATTTCTTGTTCAAATATGCTGAAAATATTTGTGGTTTTACAATTCAACTTATAACGTTCATAAAAAAATAGTGCGTTTAAAATGATAACATATGATAACAAATTTGCCAATGGTGATAACTAAATATGTTGCGATAACAGCGGAAATTAGAACGATAACTGGGATAACAGAACTTGTTATTTATATGACATCAGCTTGTTATTTTCCTTTGCTTGAGAAGCGTGACTACTTGGAACTCCAGTGCCCAGTCCTTGGCACTTTAGTCCTTCAGTCCTTTTTTTTTCTAAATGAAAATTGTCAATCAGTATCAATGTTATAATTGGATTTATAGAGACAAAAGCTTCCAATTTTCTTTCCGATTTTTTTATAGCAATGCAGTTCCATCTGACATGAATATACTTTTTTTAAATTTTATTTTAGATTTCAAAAATTACAATTTTGAAATGAATAATGAACCTCAATGATATCATGCTTAAGAACTTCAGAATGACAATGAAGCTCAAAGTTTTAAGCGTTCCAGACACTTCCTGCCTTCGGATATGTGATCTGGACGCGATGGGTGGGCCTACGCCATCAGCATTGAGATGGTAACCAAAGACATATCCTGACGTGGTAGTATCACATCTTGAATATTTTGATTTAATGTCGCGTCACATATCTGGCATTGATGCACTGATTTTACAGCTGTGATCCAACGGACATCTTGTCTGGGAACCTTGAATGCTGGTGCAGTCTAGTGGGGCTCTTTCCTCAGTAATTATAATGTGGGATTTCTTCCTGGCTGCAACACCTTTCTTAGCGTTTCCTGACATGATGAGCCGAAGCCACGCCGAATTATAAATCTAGCTAGACAGGTACACATTGGTACACAATGTGTTCAAGATTATTGACATTTGTAGGGAACTGACTGTTGGATTCACTGAGTAGAAGTTTTAAAACTGCGAACGTGGCACCATTCTTATTTTGTTATTTCTCATTTCAAAGAGTTATAATAAAAATACCACACATTATAACAATGGTATACAAACAATCATTTAACGGCTTCTTTCTCGATAATTTTTCAATAATAGATAGGGACTAGGCGTGATGAAGCTTTACCTTGCCACCGAAAAGTGAATCTAATAGCTGACCAAGATTGTTAGGCAGCACTTGCTGTCAGACTTTGAAGCGATTAAATGACTTAGAGATTAGTATTAGACAAATAAAAAAAGGCATTGAACAGACAAGTAAACGTAAACGATTCTATAACAGAACTATAGAATTTAACTGGATAACGCAGAAGACAAGAACGGACTAAGGTGGACAAAGTGATAGATCATCCAAAAGAAGTTAGACGAGGTATACATTGACGAATTTCAGAGCACATAAGAACTAGACATCTATCAATCTACTAACGGCTGAAGAAGTTACGAAATGCGCTCTTACATTTACAGCATAAAAAAACGCAACGTCCTTGGAGAAAACTGCTCAAACAGACTTTCACAGCACATAAATGACATTCTAAACTACAGAAGACTGAAAAAAAAAACACTGACAAACTAAATAACAAAAAGGCGAAACGACACCATACAAAACAGTGGACATGAACTGAGAGAAAGGGGAAGCAAACTTGAAAATCTAACACCTTTTGAGGCAGTGTCAACAGAGTCTCTATGGACGACATGATCCTTGCACGGCTGGTGAAATGCTTCAAAAGGAGTTAAGTTATATCACTCTAACGCACAAGTAACAGGAACATCTTAAGAATAGCTTCTTATTTTTGGTTCGAAAAAACTTCTTCGGAAAACTTTCATAGCACATAAATGCCACATATCACAATCTAAACAAGAAAAGACTCCGTATTGAACTTGTAAACGTAACACTGACTAACGAAATAACAAAAAGACAATTGACGAAAAAGACGAACGGACTCAAAATTTTCAAACGTGGCTCCTTCCGAATCATTTGCAACAGCGTCTTCTTGGACGACATGCTCCGTGTACGGCTGGCAAAATAATTCGAAAAGATTTACGCAACGATATCATCAAAGGCCTGGCGTAGAGGTTTCTAATCTAATCAGAGTCCCGCCAGTAAACATTAAAAAAAAAAGTTTTTAGCATTCCAGACATTGAATAATAAATGACAAATGGATGAATTGTAGCCTGATAATGATATTCTAATAACTACTTTGCGCAGCATATTGGTGCAAAATTGAATAATTTTCAGGAAAATTACATACTATATAACTTCTCTGTTTTTCAAAGTAGATTTTGTATACCTTAAAAATTTAGACTGTTGGAGTTTTATAAAATTGTGAGTTACCAACCTTTCCAGCCAGCTGATAGTAACCCTGCAGCCTGTTGACAGGCAAGCCATGTGGTATGGTGCAATGAGGAGTAGTGAAATTAATTTGCTATCCAGTGTGGAAATTTTTAAATGGGCATCCATCCCAAAACCTTGAAATGAACGATAATAAGTCAATAAGTTATCGATTGATGTCCACATCAGTAAGATGGAGGTTTTCAGGACTGTCGATCATCATCATTCGACTAATATTAACTATTAAAAATTTTACAAATTCAGGGTGATCACCCTGTTTCAATCAGACCAAGGCCGCACCATATTCTGCAGGTGTGTTAAGTTTCATAATTGACTAAAGGTGGACTTACCTTACCAATCACACCAAGGTCCGTGTGGCCTCTGCTGTATACAGAAGTTGTCTATATTCTATTCGGTTCATGGCTGCATTTAGCTAGCTTTGCAGTCTGCGAAGGGATCGCAAGTTGCTTTCTACTTGATCGATCCACCTTGCCCGTTGAGTGCTTCTTCTTCTTGTGCCCGTCAAATCGTTATCGAGAATCAGTTTAACAAGGCTGTCGTCCCATGGGATGTTCCCCTAACAACTGACGTGGTTCATTCGCCTCCTTCGCGTTCCGTCTTTCATCTGCACGTCACCGTAGATCGTATACAACACCTTCTGTTCAAAGCTACCAACGGCGCGTTAGCACTACTGCTAATCTAATTGATGTCTTGTAGATGGTCAACTTTGTAGTTTAACGAACTTTGTTCGATCTTAGAATCCTTCGGAATCCAAAGTAGGCACAATTGCCAGCCATAATGCCCCTCTGTATTTCTCTGGTGGTGTCGTTATTGGCGGTCACCAGTAACCCCAGATACACGAATTTGAATTCTACCGCTTCGATTTCATCACCGTCCACCTGAACTCGTGGTGGGAGGCTGTCTTCTCGGGAGCCTAGTCTGTTCATGCATTTTGTTTTCAACACATTATTCAGTATCCAATTTTCCTTGTTTCTGGCTTTTGGTTGATGTACGTTTACGCCATCGTCTCAAAGTTACGTGCATCAATATCAACGACGTCGTCAAAGCCAAAAAGATGGACAAACTTCCTGATGATCTTGCCACTTGTGTCTAACTAAAAGAAATGCTTTTCAAATAATTATAATTCCGGCATGCCAATGGAAGACTCCACCTTTTCCCTGAATGCTTACGTAGTTAGTGATATGTACTGTGAATATTTATGTTCATTGATTTTTATTCAATAACATTCAAAAAATTGCCTCAACAAGTTTAAAAGTTTCATTTGTCACGGTAGGATTTGTACAGAATTAACATAAATTTAAAAGTTATCCATTTCCATAGTAAACTTCCAACCTCGATCAAGAAAACTTCTCTCCCACCCACTTTTGCGTTGGCCTAGCTAGTCTTATTAAAGCTTAAATATTTCCATCACATTTGAAAAAACGACATATGTGCTCATATAAACCTTTGTTTTCAGGTAAGTGAACACATATTACACTGCGGATGTTCGAGGCTGAAATTACGAATAACCGAATCGTGAATAATCGGCTGCTACAATTATCGAGTCTTAAGTAGCCTAGGAGGTTTTCTTCATTTCCAATATGATTGAAACATTATTCATTCTTCTAAATAAAGCAACTTTTGACAAGTATACTAAAATATGAAGAAATCTTTTCCTGTTTCAATTATTTTTAGCACAACATTTGTATTTGTTTCGAAGAATTTTGAAATTGAATATTTCAAAACGCAAACGTTTATCAGAAAAAAGGGCAATACAACCAATATTATGAAAGATTCATCCAGGAGCTTCACAATATTCACTCATTGTGCATGTGAAAAATCCCGACGTACATTTTTGATCAAAGCAGCCTGAATGAACTCACACTGAAAAATAAAAAATTGAATATTCAGTTAAAAGAAACTTGGTCGTTATCAAAATCTAGTTGTGAAACGACCGTTGAAATGAAGTAAGTATACATATAACGGTTTACGAATGATATTTTATCCTTCTGATAATCATTGCGGGGGCAAAAAGTACCTCACTCCCACAAGGTTGGCATCTATAAAACCTATAACAATCAACTAGTCACTTTTTCAGTAGAATTGTATTCATTATTGCCGGTTGAAACTCAACTTAAACGAAAGCAGCTTAAGCATTCCACATAAAACGATGGAAAGTGCAATCAATTAATGCCAGATAAAATGAATAAATGGAGTTTTCGAAAGCGATGTAACATTGTAGAAGCATTTTGTTTTTAACTCAATGGTCATAATGATTCTTTTTTTTTTGTTCCAGGCAAATGAGAAATTTTTCATTTCATTTCAGCTGTCATTAACAACCACCAATCGATAAACCCTGCTTTACATCCCTTTATTGGCGCAGCACTTGATAAAAAGTTATCACTTCATTCCCACTGAACCTAGCCTAAACTCAATCTACCCATCAATTCACATAGTTTGTCGGAACATTCTCGTTAGCAACACTTCAAAGCATTTTCGCAGCGGCATAACAAAAAGTGGCTTTCCACATGCAGTATTCACTATGCACCAATGCCCAATCAATTAGCCAGCCCACGTAGGGTGTTGTCTACTCTCCGCTGAAAACGCAGGAATGGGACACGAGCGGGGAGGGACTGCGAAATAAATTGGCGGATTTACAGCTCAAGTGGTTTCCGGCAGCTTCGAGAATCAATAGAGTCAAAAATCGCACTCACACAGTTTATCAATGACCCTGCATCCTGCATCGGCCAACCGGATTGGCCGATACCAGCCGGTGGGTGATTCCCAGCTCATGTAAATGGATGTTTTGAGGTATTTTGAAAAAAATCATACCACTGATTGCCTAATTGATTTAACCACTTGATTGAACGACGATCGTTTCGATATAATTTCAACTATTTGATCCATGTTGTTCGCAGAAATTGCCCATGCAGCTGCGAGAAGTACCGGGAAAAATCTGTCACGTTCGTGATTAACAAACTTTCCGCTTCTGGCGAGTGCGAAAGGTAGGGAAATTTACTGCCATTACGCAAACTATGTTTCCAACTATGCTCATTAATTATTCGGAAACCCTAGCGCACCTCCATCCCACCTGCCACAACAGACGCGCAATTCGGTGGGTGACTCGACTCGAGCCGACCTCTGGAGTGGGGCAATCTTTGCCGGAGAAATTTTCCGGCTGCCACTTTGGTGTCGCGCTCGGAAATTGGTCTTTCTACTTGTTCTGCACATTCTTTGCGAGTCGTTCTTCAATGTTTCAATGTGCTCCCGGTTGGTTGGTGTGAAAGCAGAGGGGGTCATGCAGGCGGGACAAATTCACCAAGAATTCAACGGCAGTAATTTATAACTTTTCACCTACACGCAAAATGTGCGCTTCTTAGAGGCACGAGTGCCGTGTGGGCGTCTTCGTTCAGCTAAGAAGAATTCTGTCGGCTGTTTGTCGTCTCCGATGAAGGAGTTCTTCTGGTGGGAGTTGCTACCATGTAGAGTTGCAAAACAAACTGGCAGAAGCATTTGTTTAAATTTTGCGATTTTCCTGAAATGGCCTGTGGCTGGAAAAATTCCAAGTGATATTAGTTTTATAAAATTTCCTTAAATTAAAACCACTATGGACGGTATTTGATCCATGAATGAATCTCCTGACATCTGCGTTATCTAATGCAGAAAAAAGGAATGCTACACAGTTAAAATTATTTTGTAATTTTCAATCTATTTTCATGCACATAAAAAGAGCATGCAAATAACCTCAAAATCACATGAGGATTCAAATTTACACGACTTGGAAATTACATCATGTAATGTTTGCTGAATTGAATTTTACATGAACGGCTTTGAATGACCGCATCGTTGATTTTTACATACAAGTTTATTTTTCACGTTAGACAAGGAGACACAAAAGATTAGTGAGAATTTATTTGCTGATTACCCGAATTAATCCAAACATGCAGCATCAAGTTATGTTTAAAAAACGTCAAGTTTTGAATCATTCCCTTAATCCATTCAAACGCTTTGATGGAGCTGCGGACCACCAACACATTTTTCAACATTGAAGGCAACTTGAATGCATTCTTAGGAACTGGTTAGTTTAATTCAAAATAACTTTATATTTTAATTCACGTTCTGTCCATGCATTGACAATAATAGAAATACTTTGAAATTCAGTCAATAAATCTAGCAGATTGTGGGGTAAAACAGGATAATAACCAGTTGCTCGCGAGTAAAAGCACGATAAATCCCTAGACGGAAGTTCAATCAATTCAATTAAATCAATTTTAATGATATGATAGATATTATTTCGTTGACAATTTATCACAAAACCAGGTGTAAACACCAGAATTGAGGTTAAGAAACTGCAGTTGCAAATAAACGTACTCTTGTGTCTTCTGCTCGGGTGCAGAATGACAGCTAAGCAAAACAGTAGTTCTATTCGATTCATTTCAATGGTAGTAGCTTTATATTTACACGATCGTGTAAATTGGTATGATAATGAATTGGAAAACAAGTGCAATGTTATTTATTATTATTGCAACATGTACCTATGTTAAAACCAATGAAAAGAAACGTATCTTTCAGTGTTTATCGATGCATCAGTTTGGTAAATGGTTTTCAATTTAAAATTAAAGAACGCAATGCTTTACATTGGTGTATTTTTACCATGCAAACATTTTACATCGCTTGTAATTTTGATTATTTTTTGCTGTGTAGATTTGGCAGAAAATAAAAGGATATTTCATGTAAATTAAAGCCAGATAACGCCTGAATCTAGCATGTTGCATGAAAGATTGCAAACAATGTTGCATGGCGCAAAAAAGATTGTGAAAACAGATTTTGCTTGATGTCAGAAAATTAATGATTCGTGATCGTGAAAACGGCTTTTCTCTCCGGAATATTGGTAACAAACACTCAGTTTTACTTGGTACTATGCTACATTAATGGAGCAAGTACGGAAGTCATGGAATAGTGAAAAACTTATCCGGGCAAGGACGGCAAGCAGAACCAGAAGAAGCGGCTGGAGTTTGACAAAAAATAAAGGGTGATACGGTCAAAATTTGGTCAAGGGAAAACGCGTGTAAATCGGTGAAATCGTTTATTTGAAAAATCAAATTAAATTTCTTTTTCAAGTTCAATTAGAATAAAATTCAGGAAAAATATTCAGTTAGGCTTCCGCTTTTCCAAATCCGAATTGCCGGGCCTTACGCTTGACCCCTGCCATCAGATTTTGTACAGCAACCTTGTCCACCTTCTTCGCCGCAGAAAGCCAGTTTGCCTTGAACTGCTGCTCGTCCTTAGCAGTTTTTTTGGTCTTCTTTAGGTTCCGCTTGACAATAGCCCAGTATTTCTCAATTGGGCGGAGCTCTGGCGTGTTGGGAGGGTTCTTGTCCTTGGGAACCACCTGCACGTTGTTGGCGGCGTACCACTCCATGGCCTTTTTACCGTAATGGCAAGATGCCAAATCCGGCCAAAACAGTACGGAACAACCGTGTTTCTTCAGGAAAGGCAGCAGACGTTTATTCAAACACTCTTTCACGTAAATTTCTTGGTTGACAGTCCCGGAAGCTATGAAAATGCTGCTTTTCAAGCCACAGGTACAGATGGCTTGCCAAACCAGATATTTCTTTGCGAACTTTGACAGTTTCGTGTGCTTGAAAATATCTGCTACCTTTCCCTTCCTTTTGCCGTATAAAACTCCTGTCCCGGAAGCTGCTTGTAGTCGGCTTTGTCGTAGGTTTCGTCGTCCATTACCACGCAGTCAAACTTCGTCAGCATCGTCGAGTACAGCCTCCGGGATCGCGCTTTGGCCGTCGTATTTTGTTTATCATCGCGATTTGGAGTCACTACCTTCTTGTAAGTCGATAGTCCGGCTCGTTTTTTGGCTCGATGCACGGTTGTAGACGATACACCCAGCTTATTTGCGGCATCTCGGAGAGACAGGTTAGGGTTTCGCTTGAAACTACCGGCAACTCTCTTTGTCGTCTCAGCGGCTTCCGGTTTTCGATTTCCCCCCGATCCAGACTTCCTGGCTGTCGACAAACGTTCCCCAAACACTTTAATTACATTTGTAACGGTTGGTTTGGCAACTTTTAGCGATTTTGCCAACTTTGCGTGCGAGTAGCTCGGATTTTCGCGATGCGCGAGCAAAATTTTGATACGCTGCTCTTCTTGCTTGGACGGCATTTTGACAACTGAAGAGTGAATTCCAAAATCAAAATAGAAGCAACATTCTACACACACACACCTTCAAAATGAGGGGTGTTCAGGTTTTTTTAAATGCAAAATTGAAAGAAATACGTCAAGTTGATATTGACCAAATTTTGACCGTATCGCCCTTTATGCAATAAAATTATGTCGGTAGGTTCGGACAAAAAGGCGTTCAAGAGGATCGCTACATCCAGAAAGCAATGAATCATGGAGGCGGGAATGTCAAGGTCTAACTAACGTTTGCATGGCCTTTTTTTCAATGAGGCTAAACAATCTGTTCATCAGTCGATATGTGGAGATGGATATTTTTTTATAATATATGTCGGGTATCTCCATCACTGCGACCAATTCATAGATTTATTGAGACATATTCCCCTCTTTCGCATTAGATATTGTAATAATACACTGAATAAAGTGCACAACCCTTCTGAGATTTGTAGCTCTCAAAAAGATCTAGTAACCCTTTGCTGAAAAACTTAAATCTTTTGTTGAGCATTGCCTGGCAGTGGCATAACAAGTGTTCCGAGTCTTCTTTATCCATGTAACAAAATCGACATGAATCATCTTGAAGTTTTTCTATCAGCTTCAAGTGATGACGGCTCGGACAGTGGTGGTCAGTTATGGGGTTAGATCTTTTTTGGTGAGATCAAGTAATTTGCAAGTCATCGAAATGTTTGAAGTAAAAAACCGCTTTGATTGCATTCCCAGGCTTTCATCTCCATTCGAAGAAGCAAATAAACCACAAAAGGGTTTATGTCCTATGAACTGATGAGACGATACGAGTCTTGCTAGTTCATCGGCTATCTCGTTTCAATCAACTCCACAATGGCCAGGAACCCAGTACAAATTGACTCGATTAATATAAGACAACTTTTGGAGTGATTAAACACATTACCAAACATGTAGTGAAGTGCATTTGGCTGACTTTAACGCATTTACTGCTGCTGGAATTTCAGACATAATGCATATATTTGAATATCTACATATAGTTTCTGCGTAAGCAAGTGACCATGTTTAGTTGGCCACTTATCAATTGATATGTCAATCCCTGATCCAGTTACACCTGCTCCCACATGATTGTTCATTTTGAACCGTCTGTATACAATACAATCGATCCATGACATAGGTCTGGACCATCTCTATCCCACGAATCGCGTCCAGGATCAATAACTTGATATGAACAGTTTGAAACCTAGGATTAAAAGTGAAGTTAATATGAAAAGTTAAAGTTGTATTTTTTCTCCATCCAATCTTCGTTGTTCATAACTAAAGCTTAGCATGCGTTGCGCGCGTTTAAGATGAGACCCATAAGCAGTAGCCAACTCATAACGTGCTCTCCCTCACATTCTGTCTCTTTTTCCAACCGGTCTTCCTAGCCCTAGTAGACTTAGCCTACTCTGGCGGAGAGTTCCCCGACGGTGTTAGTTCTCCCTTTGGCTTTTCGATTCCACTTCGTTCAGTTTCGTGGTCACCCGTTGTTTTTCACTAGTTGTTCACCTCGCCACTTTCGTTGTAGATCGAGCATGATATGACCGCGTTATACGTGTTTTCATCGCGGCACATTCATTGGACTATGTTGTCCGGAGTAGTGTGTATTGCACTTACAGCGACCATTACCCTACGGACTGCCTCAAAACGGGCAGTCGAATACCACATGTTCTGGCGTTTCCTCCGTATCATTGGATTCCGGACAGCAGGAGTCCCAGCGTGTCCGACCTTGTGTAGGTATTTCCTGAAGCAGCCATTATTTTCCTAGCAGGAGACAACAGCATATTTATACCTAATTTTGATCTTGATAACTGGCTTTGGTATCAAAGAGCTCAGATTAAGTGGTGAAATACCTGAACAACAAAGTACCTTGAATTTTAAGCGAAATAGGGCTTGAATAACGAAACTTTTTATTTCGGATACCTGGAAATACCTGAGAGGTACTATTTTGGTATTGTCTTATCTCAATATGGTATTACATTATGGGAAAAATTTTATAATATTATCCTCAGGTATTTTACCTCTTAATTTGGCCAGTTATCAAGTTATTCGTTCCTTATCGGGTATACAGGACGTCAGATAGAAGTTAATTAATGTTTTCTGCTAGTCCACATGATAACATTTGGGATTAACCAATAGGTTCATCTGCCATTCTCCAAGCTGTCCGACTCGTGTTGCCATTAGGTCATAGTCTTACGGATGCCTCTCGTTCTATGTTGCATGCCTGTTCGTGCGATACATATGAGATCATTCCAGTTATGACACAGACTGCTTCCTATGAGATTGTCCAGTATGCGCTTACAACTGCATGGCCATTAGTCTCTGTGTTTTGCTAAGCCATGCCCGGTTTTTTTTGGATTCCAAACGCTGTCACCCATGATGCATATCCGTCTTTAAAGCCTGTCCACGTAAAATTTCGGACACCAAAATGATAGCTTCCAAACAAAATTACACATAATTCACCAAAACCGACTGTTTATTCCGCAATGATAGAGTTATATCTACATAAGTTGAAACAGTTGGTTAAGAGGTTATTCCTTCTTTCTTAAAAATTCTCAAACTTTCTGTGGTATACCCGACATCAGTGTCCGAACGGCATTCTCAGATACGCCCACCGTGACGATTCTCCATCGTCTTTTGAAATCATTGGTTTTATTTGCTTTCTTCTTAGTTTCGTAGAGTTTCCGCTTATAAAGAACCCAGTACTTCTCTATTGGGCGAAGTTGTGACAGTTTGGTGGTTTGGCTGTTTTTGGCACGTATTTGACCTCTTATACATTTTACCATTCCAGGACGGATTTCTCATAGTGACAAGAGGTCAAATCAGGTCAAAACAGAGCAAGAGAGTCGTGACTTTTGATAAACGGCACACATCCTTTTTGATAGTGCCGGTAGAGACGAAACTTTTAGATTTTCGACCACAACTACAAGTGGCCTACCACATCAAATACTTCTTCGATAATTTGGACACTTTCTTTGTCCGGAAATACTCGGCGGCAACGGCGTTCCTTACCGGTGTTAAAACTCAGACTCGGAAGCTGTTTAAAGTCGTCGAATACGTATGTTTTATCATGCATCATGATAGAAGAAAATGTTTCCAAAAAAATTGTGTAAAGCTCCTTAGCGCGACTTTTTGCAGAGATATTTTGCTTGTCATCATAATTGGTCACCTTTTTCACTTTGTACGCCTTCAGTCCTTGTCTCTGCCTCACTTTTTTGCCTATAAATTTGACTTCCCAACTTTGCGAGTTACATTTCGCACAGAAAGATTGCGTTTTTTTTTTTAACAATGGCTACACAGAAAAAAATAATTAATTTTAACAAGCGTGTAAAATTTCGCTTCGTTTAATTGCAAGCCAAAGGAAACGTAAACAATGTTTGCATTCAACAATGTTTGCAATCTTGCATACAACAAGCTTGATTCAGGCGTTGTCTGGCTTAAATTTACATGATATATCCTATAACTTTCTGCCAAATCTAGCATTCCCTTTATGTGCAATAGATAACGCAGAAAACTCAATGTTTCTTTTTATCTGTGTACCACGTTCTTGTCCATCTGTCGTTAGCATAATTTTCGATTTGTTCTACTACCAACCTTCCGATACATAGTCCAGCGCTGATCAAATGATTTTCACAAAAAACGGTACTTTTCGGTAGTTTTAGTTTCTTGGCCAGATCTACCGTACCGATAAATTCAGATTCTGCTGCCGTAAAATGCGTTTGCGCACTACCACTTGATTCGAAGCCTTTTTACTGAATGTAACAAGAATTTAAACATGTTTTATCACGAAATAAATTTGAGAGTTTCAGTTGTCATATTAGAAATGTTTCAAATGTTAAAAATCTACACTGAAAAAAGTTGCACGAAATTGAATGAGGACAGGCATTAAGTGTTGACGTTGAGACGTTCGCAAGAAGACGTATCTTGTTGCTCCGTAGTCTGCTGAATAATTCTCTCAATTGCCGTGAATACCTTCGATGCCTTCTCACAGACATAATCGACGTGACTGTTAAATTTTAACCGCTCGTCGACATTCTTTCCTAAGAAGGGGTTCACATTTTTATCAGAACATGCTTCTTCCCCGAGAATTGCACATTTTTAGTTTTAATCAACAGTTACAAGGATACTCTCATCTATCATAATCGCTTCTTGCCAAAGAGATTAATCTTCCGAATTGCCCTGAGTTCAGTGCGATCGAAAAAAATTGGGCAATTGTCAAGCGAAAACTTCGAGGATGCGATAAAGCAGTGACAAATACACAACAAATGCGTTTAAAGTGGTGATAATTGTTTATATATCGATTAAAAGCTTTATACCCTTTTATATGACGTTTGTATTTGTTTAAACGCACTTGTAGTTTTATTATTCAAATCGAATTAACAGTTCAACAATAATTAATACTTCGTTTGCTCTCCGGTTTTCTGTATCGATTCGAAAATTCTATTCGGCATTGATTTCACCAGCGTCTGCAGATTTTTATCAGGTATCAAGCTCCAGGCTTCTCTTACGTCTGATTCAAGTTCACGAACTGTTTTAAACTGCCTTCCGCCTTTGTAAACCTATCGTGCCAGGATGCCCCATAAGTTCTCGATAGGATTTAGATCCGGACTACGAGCTGGCCATTCCAGAAGACTGATGTCTCGTTCAGAAAGTCATTCCAAAGATTGCTTGCTGACATGGATTGCTGCATTATCCTGTTGAAATACGAAATTTTCCGGCATAACGTCTTCAGTAAACGGGATCAAAACATCTTTCAGAAGCTCCAAGTACTTTTCAGAATTCATCCTGGACAAAATGGTGGCAGTAGGAGTCTTTCCATGGATCGAAAAAGCGGCTCAAGACATTAGAGTGCCACCTTCAAAGTTCGTGCTCATCTTAACCGGCAGAGATTTCCTCAAATCGTGCCAATAATATGCGGTGCAGTCTGGACCATCCAAATTTAATTTCTTCTCGTCAGAAAAAATAAAATTGTCCCATTCCGTAGTCCACGACATGTATTTTTTAGCGAAATTCAATCTAGCGTTAATGTGAGCCGGTTGAAGATTGTTTTTTTTTTTGTGTACTTCAAGTGGCTACATCCATGTAGAATATGACGTACACGCCTCTTAGAATTTGCGCAGCAGAGAAGTTTCCAGAGTCACCTATTTGTATAATTTGGTTCTGGACACGATTGGTAATCTTCGAATTTCCCGTTGTTTTCTTTTTTACGCCATACTTCTAGCCTTTTTTCAGTAGGTTCCTGATTGCTGCTTCCGATCTGTGGATCACACGTGCAATTTCGCGATTGCTCTCACCACGACTTTTGAGTTCTCAAACCAGTATTTGCTCCGACTGGCTTAAATACTTTCCTTTACCCATTTTGCCGAAAACAAGCAACAACTACCGCTCAACGCAAATTCAAACTCGTGTTTATGGCGGACGAGGGCTACACAGTCAGTGTAAATATGACAGATTCGCAAGATAACAGTAGCATAGGTACGCTCAATGCGGCTTTACGTTAGTGTGCGTTTAAACGAATTCTCTCTAAAAACACCTTTTTTGGATTTTTTCAGATATCACAATGAATTTCCGTTCAAATTGTGTTCTCAGAAACGTAACTACTGATAGGCTTTAGTAAACAGTATTTGACTTTTTGTTTCGATCTTTTGTATTGGAAATAAACCCAAAAATGACCTTGCTTTTAAACAAATTTCCCCCACTGTACAACTAGTTTCGTTTCCAGCTTAATTACTTTATGAGTTACAATTAAAATTGTAATCGACCGCTGCATATTAGGCTGAGTCAAGGGACGTGTACCCTATTTGTATAATTGTTGAACAAAAACATAACCAAATTAAAACCAATCCAAATTCGTAAATATGCAAAGTTAGGAAAATAATTCAAAAGTTCACATTTAGGATTCTTTTCTCGTACTGGCTGCATTTTTAAAAGTTTATAAAAGAAAAATAAATGTACCTTAACAGTTCAGAACATCGAAATACAACGTGACTACAAAAATGGAATAGTTTAGTAAATCTCCACTGCACGTCACCTTACCTTTGAAGTATCTTTTCTTTTTCCTGTTGTTCGTGGGTGGCTTTGAGCTTTGGGCTGGTTCACCATCGCAGGGAGGCACGCCTACCCTATGTATCGGACTCATCAACACTGAGCTGGAACCGACGGCATTAGTTACCTTTTTGAAGGCGGTCGCCATGTCTACTCTGATTCAAGCCATGTGTGATCAAATATTAGCCAGATTTCTAGCTCTGAAGAGTTCCTACCAAACACCCGCACACAGTTTTCGCCCAGATTCGTTACTAGCGATAAATCACCTCCCACTGCCAAGCGAAAATCAACATCGATAATGAACACTCATTTGTACCAATTGGAAATCAATTACCCGAACCGTTTTATTTATTAATTATTAATTGATTTATGATGTATCTATACACGAACCACCAGATCGAAAACCGCCATCCATCATACCTATTTCCAACAGAACTAACTGCCATTCCGCCACCACCATACATTTGTTGACTTGTTCTGCACTCCAAATCGACCGAATCTACGAAAAGCGATAGCAACCTAGCTTCTCACTCTTACTAAGGACAGCACTTTCGCCTCGAATCATCGTTCCGTGCATCGTCGTGTGAGAACATCATTGCTTCATTACCAGTTCCCCCATCCCGTTTCCCCGGTGGCGGCGTTCGATGGAAAACTGTGTCATTTGTGATAATTGTCTCCTGACAAATCGATACCAAACCTCCCTCCGGGGCTGCTCTTGTCGGGGTGACAAAAGTTAAAATTGTATCACTCTACTGTACCTCCCTCTCCCCTCCCCCCCACGCACTGTGTTTTGGTGCCGAATACGAGCACAAGGAAGCTAATAAATTTTAATTAAATATTCACAATTGGTTCACTTTGGTGTCACAGTGTTTTCGATTGCACTGCATATACAGACAACATGCATATATTGCGATCCGTTGTTCATTAGCATTCTCTGCTCAATGAATTGACACCCATCAAGGGCAATAATAACAAAAACAGCGGGAGTGCGGTCGGCGGTTGGTGTTTGGTAGTGATGGCGAACAAAACAAGGAACGGAATGGAATGTGTCATGTGGGTTTCTGCATTTCACATCCCGTCAAGGCTCAGCGGCAGGCGGCCGGTGGATAGAATTTCACATATTTACATACTTACTTTTCACTATAATATGCCGGAGTTTTTGCTGCTGGCAGTGCTGGGTTTGCGGCAATAGAGAGGACATGCTGTGTGAAATATCGTAATGTTTATCTAACGAAATGTGTAGCCAGTATCCTCTTGGTGCGCGGGAACGGCCCTGCTGCACTCATTGGGAGGAGAATTTTCGTTGTGGCAGAAAATGCTCCAGCTGCAAACCGTCAGATGATGTAGGGCACTGACTACAGTCAAAATTCTCGACTGCCAGCGTCCTTCTTTCGCTTTCTACTACGGCACTTGGTGCCAGGTTCAAAGGCAGGAGATGTCACCAGGAAGGAATACCGTTCTTCCAATAGACTGGTTTCGCTTTGTTAAATAATGGTATTTTTGAAGAAATGAATATACACCGAATATACATGAGATTTTTTTGTTACGAAGATTACATCTTACGGGAAGATACAGGGATATAATATGAAAACCTTAATATAAAGATGAATTGTAAAATTTAAGATTTTGTGCTACCTATCTACAAGAATGTAGCTCATAACACAAGCTTTCTGATGATTAGGTGAAGTGACCTCAGGCAGGAATTTCTAAACCTCTTTAGGATTATGACCATTCTCTCGTCGAGGATACGGAGATCAGTTGGGCGATGTATCTCAGAACTTCTGCTTCTAAGTGGACTGTTCAAAATCTACGCTCTACATTTAATTGATGTTTTATGAAAATAACAACAATTTGCAATCCTGGGTGAGATCAAGATGGACTTATCTACGACTTATCGATCAGTTTGTAACTGAGATGAGTATTTACATCCGCTGAAGAAACGCGCTGACGTAACTTGAAGTGCAAAGACAGAATCGTCTGTGTTTGATCTGCATTGGAACAGAAAACAGATCCAGCTATTGAAGTAGTTAGATAGATCTTCAAGACCTTCTTGAGGTTTCCGAATTAGATCACTAATCACTCGGACTTTGCCATCTGACATGAAGATGTTGAACAGGATAGGGCCCCAAGAATGAGGATCTCCACAGCATCAACATTTAACTTAACAGAGTGAGGATTTTCGAGAAGACCTGGAATGATATGTCTGAAAAATATATGTTGATAATCTTCACAAGGTAGATGGGGAAGCTTTATCAATGCAGTAGGACACCAAACCATCATTCCAGTGGTGCCGACTTACAATGAAAGATGGCTTTCTAGCGGATCGTTCCGTTTTAAAATGTTATTAACTCATGTCATCTGGTTGATGGGTCCTTTCCGGGGGTTTTTGTTCGCGTATTCCAGTAAACGGCAGAGGATCTGCTTTCCGAATAACTTTGAGATATAGAACAAAAAGCTGATGGGGCGGCTGCTGGTAGGATCTTTGTCAGGTTTATGAATAGCAATCACTTGGGAATTTTTTTTTTGTTAAAGACCACTGTAAGATGTCGGAAGAAATTAAAACTCTTGCTGGAACATGCTACTCACGGGTTTGAGAAATCGCTTTGTCAATCACACGAAGATAACGATCGATGTCGGGATGCACGTCGTAATAGACATTGTTGGTGATGGATCCGTGGAACCGTTTCCCGTTGACTCGATGGTAGACGGCTTGTCAGAGGCGCCAACATCGGTCACCACCTGATTGTGTCCCGAACAGAGCTTCCGGCAGACGACCGGTTGAGCGTCGTTGGCCATATTAATGGAGAGCATGTCGATGGTTGCGTGAACCTCGGAACGACTAAATTGAATGGAAGAATACTTACTCAGTAACGTGTAGTGATCATTCGCTAGGCCATTCTTGATGGTGGTGTCGTTAGTGTTCTGCTTTGCGGTCACAAGCAAAGATTTATTACGGTGTATAACCCTAACAAATGTTTCTTGCAGCCACATTTTATAACAAAAGGTATGCAATCAAATGACGAATGTAAAATTTACTAAGTATTAAACAATATACAACGTCGAAAGAAAGGGACTATCAGGGCACACAATTAAAACGGATAGAGATAGGGATAAATGAAAACCGCGGGCGCTAAAATATTGTTCCTTCGATCGAGCTGAAATTTTGCACAGTTATTATAGATTTCAACAGACTCTCAAAAATCATAAGGGATGTTTTTTTAAATTTCATCTGTCCGTGTCCCAGCCTACAAAAAAAGAGAATACATTTTAACAAACGCGTAAAATATCACCTCGTTTAATTTCAAACCAATGCAAGCGTAAACAACGTAATTGTTTGCAATACGGTACAACATTATTCGCAATCTTGCATAAAATATTTCTGATTCCAGTAATATCTGGCTGAGTTAAATTTATATGAAAAATCCCAAAATTTATGCCAAATCTATCATTCCTGACATGTGCATAAGAAACGCACACAATTAAACGTTTCTTTCTATCTGTGTAGTGTGAATCTTACCAAAATGTTGAAGAACTAGTCCAGCCCTGGGACTTGGTGGTTGAAGTTAAACTACACTCTTAAAAATAAATTATATTATAAGTAATGTAATTCTTGTTGACCGTAAATACTCTGCGAGTTAAATATAAATATAAGTCAATTATATGCTCTATTTGATGTATCGTTAAACCCCTTGTTTGAAACCCTTTATAATATATACTGTCACACTCAAAATCACGTTCCAAATGATACATTAACAATCACTTCCAGAATATATTTAATAATGTTATATCTAAATTACTGAACCGCGGAAAATTAGCCACTAATGCGTGCATTAAATATAAGCGACTATATGTTCCGATTTTTCCTGCGATTACTCTGCCACCTGGTGATCGGATCACCAATCAGTAGTCAATATATACTAGTTGCCTAAACACTGTGATAGCTCCATCAGTTTGTTCACGGCAGCTTTGGCGAGAACAGTGAAACAACTTCGATCTATGGTTAGTTCGTACCACCTGCTTCATCCGGGCCTAAACAATTCGGTCATCGTGGCCTTCTTCGTGTCAGCCGGATACGATCGCGGAAACATCTACAAGATTCTGGCTTTTCTGGAGATGTGAGAGTGTATCGAGTGGAAGCCTGGTTCCAGCGGTTAGTCCGTTTTAAGCTACTGGATGCCTCAACAGAAGCTCAAACGGAAGACGGAAGGCAAGGTGGCCACTTCTATGCGTGCGTTGGGCCGGGAGGTCGATGCGACTGAACAAACGATCAAGACGTATTTGACCAAAACGGATATCTACATGTGGAAGCGTCAGTCCAAGCTCGCCGTGTCGGACAACCAAGCGGAATGCCAAAAACAACGGCAGAAGTTTCTGGTCAAAGAGATCTTCCCGGCGAAGCAGAACGTGCCCCAGCTCCACCCAATCGAGAAGTTCTGGGCCAATTTTCAGAGAAGAGTATATTCAAATAATTTCGTGGTCAAAACGACGGATGGTTAGATCGAAAAGCTTCTTTTTTCAAATATGATCGTTTCTGGTAACTGTTGCAAGGTTGTTCACTTAAAAAAATAAATTAAATGCAATTTGGTTGGTTAAAATATCTTTTCCCGTTCCTTTTTACCATTCATCAGGAAATAGTCGCTCTTTTTTAATGCGATCATTAAACTGAATACTAGGATTTGAAAGCCTTAAATTTACATGATCGTTGTCTTTTGTGCTACAATGACGTCTGAAATATTTTTAACGCAATTGGTTCCACACGTCACAACAGGTCACAAGTTCAAATACACTCTCTTCCGTGATAGGTAATAACACTTTATGCTACATACAATGCATAATAGATCGAACTTCGTAATATAAAATTTTGTGCTTGAAAATTCGAGATGCAGTCTGGAAAGTAAAATTTGGGATATACGGAAAAGAAAAGTAATGTTTTCAAATTCATTTTTTTTTTCAGCGATACACGGTTTCGCAGCGTTGTACACATAGTTCATTGCTCTTAAATACTATATTCTTTAATACGACATTTTCACAAACATAAGGAATCATTTATGGTCCAAGTGAGGAACAGGAGTTGTTGGAGAATTAGAATTTTCTGTCTTTTATTTTGGATTTATTTAGTTTCCGTTTTTTGATACTCATGTGAAATTCATTTCGCTTTGTTGTTTGCTCAAATTTTCTTTGCTGTTTTGCTGGGCTACCGACTTTATTTCATAATATCACGTTGGAATTTTCGTCATCTCAGAGTTTCAATCATCTAACACCGTGGCGAAAGAGGCAGATAGCTGCATTTCATTATTATATATGTTATTTCCATTACATCATGACTTTCAGTTTCAGTGTATATTTATCGACTAATGCTTGAGCTGCATAAAGGTTCATAGATGCATCTTATTATTAATTGCATATCATTATTATTTTCACTACGAAAAATAATCATAGACATTTTATTTGCTTCAAGGTTATAGGGAGGGTAATTCCAGGTACTGTAGATGCAGTAGCGCAACCAGAAATTAATTGTGGAGGGGGGGGGGGTGGGGAGGTTGTGAGCTTGTAGAAAACATGTTTTGGAAAAATAGTGGCATCAAAATTTGAGTTTTATAATTCAAGTTTATTTAATATTTCAAACATACAACGATATAATTTTTAAGCTTAAGACAACGATTCAAATTTTCAACCTTCTTGGTTTGTTAGACAGTTCTTCCAAAACTTCCTCTTCGGTGACAGCAACATTTTCGTGGATATACATAAGCGCGATACCGTTCAACCGTTCTTCTCCTGTACTAAACATGTCTTCAAATTCTTCAATGACGAAAATGATCTTTCAGCACAGCAAGTCGTAACAGGGAGTGTCGCCATTATTGTAAGCAGTGTATGTATGGTTGGAAGCAAATCAACGTTGCATACATTTAGGGCTGCAGCAGCATTCCGTGTGTTTTTCTCCATGAGTACCGAAAACCAAAGAATTGCTTCTCCAAGAATTCCTGTGCTCTGAAGGTCGTAAAATTCGGCTAAATGCTGAGCAGATCCAGAGATTTTCGATGGATCAGATGTTGCATCCAGTAGCTGCTGAAAAGGTGCCAACATGTCAGCATGTTTGACAAACTTCTCCTCCAAAGCTTGCAAGGTATTTTCAAGGAAAGTTGAGAAGATTTCGTTTTTATAGAACTCTTCCGGAGTCTTCAATTTTTTGTCCTCTTTCTGACGTCCAGCTCTTCTGGGTTTTGTAAGGGCCACATCAAGAGATTCACAGAGTGCACTCGCTTCAGAAAAGATTTTACGGAAAGCATTTTCTGCATCTTCTTGCATTTCACCCAGAGCCTTTTTGGTTACCCTTGCTGCATTCATTGCTTCTGTCAAACCAAGGTTTTTTTTTGGAAATAAACACACAGCGGATGAGTTATCGAAAAAATATGGTGTGTTACACAAAGGCTGACCAAAAATTCAGGTTTTTCAATGGACGCCTGAACTACTGAAGCATCCGTCGAGGCTTTCTTGTCCGTCCATGTCCTAATTATTTTCAGAGCAGCAAAAATAGGATGCAAGAGGTCTTTGAACGTTTTTACCGAGTCATAACGTTGAACTCAGCGCGTAGGACACATGCCAGTATCCCGATGACCCCTGAAAGCTAGTCCACGCCGTGCCAGGAACATAGCCGTGCGTATAATCGGTTGAAGAGCCTCTCTATTCTTCTCCTCTTCAGCTCGTCTTCCATCATCGAGAGCCTTATCAATACTAAAGATCGACTCAGAAAACGTAGCCACAAACAACCCTTCCTTTTCTACACAAAAAGAATGGTATTTTGCACTCTCGTGGTGGCGGAAATATTCCTTGGCATTTTTCCACTGTCTTTAAGCTTGTTTAACAAGTTTTCCACCTTGAGTACCTTGCTGACCGATTGATGATGCAAAAAGAGCGCAAAATTTGCAGTACGCCCCATCTTGAGAGGAAGAGTACGCAAGCCAGTTCCATTCTCCAAGCCACCGGAGATTGAATTTCAAATTTCGAGGACCTGATGGAGGGAATTTGAAAGCTTTGTCTGGTTTCCAGGGATTGGTTAGTAATTTGAATTTTTGCGAATCACTGATCTGCAATTTAAATTAAAAAGCAGTATGTTTTAGTTGGACAAAAACGGTAATGCAAATAAAATATTTACCTGTTTTCCCACGAAAAATCCAAAATCATCACTAACCATTCCACCCGATGTCGACGGTTCGGTGATACCACCACTTTCCGAATACCGAAACTTTTTTAAGGGACTTTCTGCAAGTTTTTCTTCTGCTGCCGCTGTGATCGATGCTGCATCGTTGTCGGTTTTATCTAAGACGCACCAAAGCGGTAAATTAAACTCACCTGTTTCCGATGCCTTTGTTTTTGCCGTAAAGAAAGTTCTAATGTCCATATTTATGGAATTCACTTGTCACGATTCAGAGCAAGGTTGCGGCTTATCATTTTTGACTTATCCATATTCATTTGCCGATAGCTCTTCTCAGAAGCTCAATTTCAAAATATAATGTATCATGAACTTATGGTGCTTGAGTAGACCTACAACTTGGTCTAACAATACATAGCTCTATCTCTTATATCTGAGGAATAAGAGCGTATATTCGCAGTGATCTTCGCGATGATATTCGCGGTGAAGATCACGCGATTATCATCGTGAAGATCACTGTGAATATACGCTCTCATGTCGAAGATATAGGAGTTAGAGCAACGTACTGTTTGACAAAGTTGTAGGTCTACTCATGCACTACAAGTTCATCATACATCATATTATCAAATCGACCCTCTGAAAGGAGATATTGGCAAATGAATATGCCTGAGTCAAAAATGATAAGCCGCAACCCTGATTCAGAGGAAGAAAAACTGAAAAACCACCCGTAAATCACAGTGTCAACTTGATCGGCACCAAGTAACTTGACAATTGTGCAACATGCCAAAACTGAATGGAGGACTGCATCGATACAAAGCCTCACTCATACAAAAACCGTCGGTAGTTCATTGAGAGATCCACTAACACAAAAAAAAACAAACGTCTCTGGAATTAATATTTTTACTAGCCTCTCACTGTGAGAGTCTCACTACTCTCTTCGCTCTTCAGTTCTTTTTTGTTTCTCCACAGCACACCTGCGTCACGTTTGGACGTTATGAATGCTAATAATATAGTTTTGTGGAGCAATGAATTGTGAACGAAGAACCGCTCAAAACGGACTGTATGAAATAATGCTTGGTTGTGTTGCTTTAGAAATAAGGTTTGTCCTGCCTGTGTGTGAATATGAATCGTAATTTTTTTTAAAGAGAACGGGAAAAGGGTAAGAGAGAGCTTACCCATTTATATTTAGCAGTGTTGCATGTTTTGCTTATTAATTATTTTTTTTGAAAATATATGTAGTAGCATAGTTAGCCTTTATTTTTTTCTAGCTCTGGTTGCGTCACTATGTAGATGTGTTACTGCTGTGTATCATAAGATTTTATTCTATTAACCACCCACACTTGTGCGTGGCCTCAACACCATCCTTACTGTTGGTTTAAATCGGTGCCAAAGTTTGAATAACTTTTATGTGCATCTCTGTACAGAGAATAAATTGGGAATATGTAGACAATAAGTCCAATGAGCTAAGTTTAATCAATTTGAAATGAAAAAAAAAATATAATGAAATATAATAAAGTGAAATAATAAAAATAAAATAAAATAAATCATAGTTAAATGTCATCTTCGATGTAGATGTCAGTTGAATCAAGCACACCGTTTGCCAAAACGGACCCCACTGCAAACCAAACCATTGTATTCAACATTCCAGTGATATCTCGTGGAAGAGCAGAGGTGTTCTTGACTTCCAATAAAGCGAGTATCACGTCAACACTTGAACTGAATTTGAGCGAGGCCGGAGCCGGTATTGCTTTAGTATAGGATCACGAGTATTTACACATTGAGGATGTATGCTAGTCCCAAGCACCATCTTTTGTTTCTCTGTGTAATAAAAGCTGATCTGGCAGTAACGGAGTAGCAACCTCGGTCAATCGTGCTCATGTGATGTTAGTTATCATTTCGATCTATTATGGTCTTATAAATTTAGGAACAGACGTGAATTCCTACCTACTGGCCGTTCCTTTTATATGCATCCAAGTAGACTAATATTAACAAGAATTTCTCTAAGAGTGTATCACAAGGTTTTGACAGTTCACAGGAAAAATCTTCAAAAATTGATGTCGTGACTGAAATTTAGGTCGATGCATTTATAATTGTAAATCCAGTTGTTGGTTTATGTAAATTTAAAACATTAATCGCTTTGATGCACCCAATCTTGAAAAGCCAAATTTTAGATGAAACTTTTTTGAGTGTGTAAATAACATCCCCGGGTCATTTTTAGTAATTTGACAAAGTTAAAAAAGAGTTCAACCCAAAATAAGCAACACACTACCAAAATGTCATGTAAATTTTGCTGCCCTGAGACCGACACATGTAAGTGTCTTTAAGCACCTAAGAATGAGTTGAAAGAGATGAGAAAATAAATTCAATAGAACACATCTTTTGTCGACTTACGTATGTGTTAGGTTTACGTGACATAATTTCACACGAAATCCTTGTTTGCGTTCCCCGAATTTGTACAGACCTGAATTATGTTTCGCGTAAAATTCATAATTTATAATTGTGTAGAGAACTATTTTACACCCCAGTTGAAGTTCCTTCTTTTTAAGCATTCACAAAATTCTTCTTATTTAAACCAAGCTTTAGATTTTTCGAACCAGTCTTTGTCACAGAAACATTTCTGCTTCAGGGAGCGATCTTTGAAACGGAGGTAATAGGGGAAGAAGATCCCGTTCGGGCCGTATCAATGTCACTGTAATTACAGGCAATAAATTATTACTTGTTCATAGTTGTAGGTTGTAACTGATGGTAGTGTTGCTGCTGCTTCCACCATAGCTGTGAAAGTGCGGCATACTAAACTATTCTGTGCACTGTCCGCCCAGGGGCAAAACGCTGCGTATGCCTAGGATACAGAGGTAGATTCAAGACGCAGTAAGAACTTGCTCTCCGCGAGAACGCAGACAAAGCTGTTGTACAATTTATAGATTGATTTATTGTCGATGTTGCTGTTGCTTCACCCCCACAATCTTTGACGGCTAAGCCACAAGCGATCGAGTCATACACTTTCATGTTTGTATAAATTGTGCATTAATATCAAAAGGTGTCGCTGATTATTTGTCTCGCGGTTAAAACAGGATTTTCTTAACCATATAACGTTAATTTCTGGATGCAGTACGGATGTACTTGCCAAATTAATGCAAAATTGATACAGGATTAGAAAACCCTCATTGAACAGCTGAGGGCATTCATTCAGGAAACAAAGTTAAGAGCCGGTAACACGCCAAAGAGTTAACATAAAACACCTATAAGAAGCACGACTTTTTTTCAATTTCATTCTCATTAGTTGGTTGGCAAATCCAAACGTTACTAGCAAATAGCAATCAGTCTCCATTCACATCTCACGAGTCGCACCTTAAATTAGCAAACCTGTGACAGACTACGCGAGCTACAACTGCTACCTCCCTGCCAACCAACCAAGATGCTAAATAGACGAGAAATGTATTTTAATTAAATGTAAACATGCAGTTAAGCGAAGTAATGATTGGTTGTATCTGTTTGTTTAGCGCCAAACGGTTAGCTAATTAGTTGCTCAATGGCTTTCATGTAGGCATTCCCCGGCGCAGTTGAATGCTTTCTAAAGCGACATCAAACAAAAAAAGACAAACGAAGCGAGTTATGAAATGAAGCAATAGAGTAAGAAAATCCCGATAAAGAATTGAAACCCATTCAAACATTTACACACACACACAAAGTCTCCGTTGGGCAAGTGAGGATTATCTGCACTTCTCCGCCATTCTTCACAAATGGACAGGAATAGCACTTACACAGCTTATTAAAAGTTGAAAGAACGAAAGGCCGATTACGTCGTTGCATTAAAAGCGCATAAATCATACAAATATGCGTGCTCAGTAGTCATAAAAAAAACACCGGGTGCTGCTGGACACCAGGTTGATCCCCCCCCCCAGCAGGGAAAGGAAACTGAATTGTGTGCAATTGCATCAAAAGATTCCGTGCAAGAAAGCAGAATAAAGCTTCAAACTCCAAATAAAACATCGCTTCACTCGCTCACTTGCTCTCCGTCGCGAAAAGGTAGGTCTTGCTAGAAGAAAAGAATTTTTCATACAATTTGCGAGTAAGCGCATTAAATAGTGCTATTTAGCTTCGCCGGGGTCGGAATGTGCAGTGAAACACATTTCCGAGAAGGTGGCAGCGGGGGCAACCGAAGGAGGAACATAAAAGAAATGCACTTTACTTTGCCTGGCTCAAAAGGGCATTAGGAATTCGCCTTCGGATGCTTTGCTGCTAATTTATTTTATGTTTTAATCATAATTCTTTATGTAAATATGGGAGCATGCTGTTGCTTGCCTTCCGGATGAAGCTGGTCCAGCAGTATTATTTTATTTTCCTTTCCGTTCGCCGACTCCTGGCAAGCGCTGCATGCTGGTGGAAGCATAAACAAGAACATCGTTATTGCCGGATCGCACCGAGGATGGATGGTCAGGCGAAATGGCGAAGAATCTCCGCTGATTAGTGGCAGTAACGGCTCAAATCGAATGGTACATAAGCCAGCCTGGCGATGCACCGATCGGCGGTAGGACAAATTGGAGTGATTGCTTTTTGCAGCCACCACCAACTGGACCGGACAGAGGGTTTGCTTTTAGGCAAATTAATTTAACTTCATTCGTTCGGCAGAAGAAAAACTGTATTAACATGTTATCTGTAAATAATTGTTCATTTTATAGCCTGCAAAACGCTGGCTCAGCTTGAGTCCAAACTCACGATTGAACTGTCGATACATGCCTTTGATCGGGACGGTTCATTCTGAAATGGTAACCACAATGAAAGGCAGTTCGTGTGGCGATTCCTACTGGGAGTTCTCCGCAGGCTGCCTTTCTACATCATCCGAAGATCACGCAATTTGTATTATTCAGTGCATGCATTCGGAGTGGATCGGTAAATCAGTCTTTGGTAATCTGTTGTGTATGAGAAAATGTTTATTTTAATTTTTAAAGATTTTAACATTCTATTATGGGATAAATTGTGAGTGCATAAAATGTGAATGTTACAGTGATTTATGTTTTTAACTAGGCTTTGTGCACAAATTACGTAACGCATGAAGGGGGGGGGGGGAGGTTGTTGATCAACCGTTACTTATTGTGACATATGGGGGAGAGGGGGGGTTAAAATCGTTACGTAACAAAATGACTAATTTGAAAAAAATAAATAAAACTGAAAAACAAATTACTTGTGTGCCAAGCAAAGTAGCAAGTAGCAAGAAAAAAAGCCTGTTGAGGTGGCGGATTCATCCGTGCCTTGACCTACCCCGCAGTGGGATGTTAGGCAACAGTAACGGCCTTGGTTCGAGTACTACTTTACCCATGCCCTTTCGCTCAATTTTCAATACTTCTATTTACAACCTACCGTACACTGACGGGACTTTCAATACTTTTTCTTCATATCTTTCATTCTAGCAAACATTACTGTCCACTTTTGGTGACTCATGGTGGTGAGCAAACATCTCCTCCTACATCAAGTAGAAAAGGGTTAGTTTATACTAGTTGAGAACTGTGTTTAAAAATTCTGGAAAATGCGTCAAATGAAAGGTTTCAATCATACAAATCATACAAATGAAAACATATTTTGAAGAAAAAATTTCGAAACTGAGCCAAAATTTTGTTTTTGTATTATTAATGACGTTTGCCATAACTGGTGCACTGCACCAATTATCGCCATAGTATTAAATTTTGGTTCCTTTCATGGCCAATCGCATGTGTTTCTTATAGGTGTGGCCATAATAGAACACATTTATGGCCAAATGGTGCATCTGAAATTTTAAGAAAAATGGATTAAGTCTACCTCTTGATTTCCGACCAAATTCTAAAGCTTCGATAAATGGAGACGTACACTGAAAATTAATTTTCGTATATTAGCTTTCACTCGTTTCGTAAACATGGATTATGCACATAAAACAAATGTCTCGTAAATTTTATGAAACATTCATATAGCTTGTCTTCTAATAAAACGCTATCATTACACATTTTTTTGTACAATGCACAAAATTGATTTCTTGAAGAGCAGAATGTATGCCTTTTATGCCTTTTTTTCAAATATATTTTAAGCCAATAAAGTAGAACTGTCGGTCGTTCATGCAACCAGCCAAGAGCCGTTTTTTTTATTGATAACAAATAACTCGTTACTATTTGTATTGTTTTCGTAGAATGAACGAATGTTCTTTTTGTGTCAACAAATGCTTTGTGCTTTTGACAGTTGCGCGTGTGGCTTTTGATACGAAGGCAGCTTCGTAGAAAGTACAAACCAGTTTCGTTGCAGAAAACAACGAATAGATTTGTTAGTCCTACTTTCGATCGTAATATTAACGAAATTTAATTTTCAGTGTACTATTTAAAGGTGATTAACTAAACGAAAGGTATCTTATGACGATTTGCATCTCCAATTGGTGCAATTTTCCATAAATCGTACATCTACACACTGAGAAATATATTGTTCTATATTGATTCAACAAATTTTATTGTTGACTCATGGCTTACCCCGTGTAGCCTACATCAAATGCACTTGTTACTGTGTCTGTTGTTTCAACCCTTATTCATGCACTGTCCGCATCTAAAGGAAAACTCTGAATAGTACCTGTATAAAAACAAAATTAATAATAATTAGATTATAATAATTGCAATAGGTCAATATTATGCATTGCATAAAATACTGTTGATTTAAGTGATATGAATAACACTTTTTCGGGATACTTTAAATAATTCAAAGACATTCGAATAATTTTTTTAACTAATGTATGTAACAGTTTTAAGAACATTCATTAACCTGAATAAATGCAGTACAATGAGTGCAATGTTTTTCGTAATCTTTATATTAGCTTTAAGATATTTAAATAAAATTAATTGAATGCTGTTTGCAATCTTTACTAATTTCAAGTATATTAAAATTAAACATAAAATCGACAACAATAACAGTTTCTGTGATGATTTTATCACAATGGTGGGGCGTGAGCATTACGTAATTAAAGGGGGAAGTCTGGTCACGCGTTACTTATTGTTGCATAGGGGGGGAGGGGGTCCAAAATCCCGTTTTGTTTGCGTTACGTAATTTGTGCACAAAGCCACTACAATAAAGTTTGATTTGTGAGAAAATACATTTTGTTTTTTTAAAAGATGGGGTATCCCAAGTGACATAAATACTTTAATAATAAGTTGCATCGACTTTATTGTAGCCTTATTGAGTTGAAGTCCCTTTAACCAAAATCTGGACAGATTAAACTTGAAATAAAACTAATATGCTGATAGTTTAATCCAAGATGCTTTTTGTTTATTTAATTGTGCATTATTCGTCATCTTAAAACTAATTACAGTTAGTTGATCAGGCTGCATGTAGAAACTACAAACTTTTGAGTTTACTCCAGCCATAGGGGTCTGTGCAGACTTCTCTGCAATCGGTTAAGCTGCTTTTGTCCAAGATTTCCAATTTTTTTCCAAGATTTGATCGACCACAGCTGCATATTGCCTGCCAAACCAAATATTTTTTTGGGAAACTTGGCATTTTTCTTCGTTCTGAAATGCTTCTCTTCGCCGTTCCGTTGCATGGTAGTATAGTAAGACATTCCGGGAAGCTGCTTTATGTCTTGCAGCACATAAGTTTCATCGTCCATTATAACGCAGGGAAACTTCTTCAAATATTCGCGGAACAAGTTGCGCGTCCTGGTTTTAGCCGTCACATTCTGTTGATCATTTTGGTTTGGTACAGAGTTCAGCTTGAACGACTGCATACCTTGCGGTGCTTGAAAGTATGCACGAGAGTTGGGGACATTTCTAGCCACAGTACGTACCAAAAGATATGTTCTCTTTTGCAATATTTGCTTCACCTTCGCGTCCTTCTGGTGGCTGCTGAGATCCGTTTTTGTTCCGTTCCCAGCTTTTCTGACTGTTGTTAAACATGTACGAAAGATTTAAGAACGTAATGGACAGTGCTTGTTGGAAAACCAAGGTTTTCTGCAATTTTTTATTCCTGACAGATCCGGATTTTCATTGCGCCCGCATACAATTACTTTTCGCACTTGCTCTTCTTTCGACGCCATCTTCGATCTGAAAGCTTGTAGTATCACCAAAACTTGATTTAATTACTCAATAAACAGACATACGTTAATCAGTCTGTGAAATATTTCACGCATTGATGAAGTATATCCAGAGATATACGTACTTAGGGGTGTCCAGATTTTGTCGCGAACAAGCCTTAGTAGGAATATTGTAAGAGTGCTGCACAAAAATCCCGAAAAAAAATTCACTTTGAAGCCGGCCGGAAGGCGCGCAGAGATACGTAGTGAGTAAGGAAGTCCAGGACACTAGATGAACTGAAAACAAGCAGCCTTCAACCGCAGAAAATAGCCTCTGAAACTTTCGACTACCAGTATTGATAAGCAAGCACCCTTACTGTTTGTCTCAATCTGTTTATATTGACCCATTTCATTTTTTACATATTTATTCAATCAAGTAAACCACCATCACATAGCCGAATGTATTAATACATTTATTTATACTGACCGTTACAAAAAAAAACCACTATGATGTTCAAATGAAGAGTGTCCCACATAAAATTGCATCACGGAAAAAACACTGTAGAAAATTACCCAGTGGGTATGTTCTCTTGGAAATTTGGGTAGAAGTAGTTTATAGTGTTTTGTTGTTGTATTTTTATCGCTCTTAGTTTTTCGAAAATTGGAAAAAATGGCGTCACCCGAAAAGCAACGTCGCGAATTGATTTTGCGCAAGCACTTGGAAAATCCTCAACTCTCTCATCAAGACATCGGAATCGTGCAGTCAATGGTGAGTCGTACGATTAACCGTTACTACGAAACTCTACGAATGGATGTTCTATTAGTGATCAGGGTCACAAGCGTGTTGTGGAAGCATTTAAGTGGAATCCCGATGCTTCGGTCCGTGATGTGGCCAACAAGTTGAATCTGTCCAAGTCTTTCGTCCAGAGAGCCAATGACCGGGAGGAACTGCATACGTTCAAAGAGCAGAAGGCTCCAAATCGTTACGAAAGGCAAAATACGGTGGGAAAGTCACAGGCCCGGAGAAACTGTACACCCAGATGCTGACGAAGCCTTATTGTATCATCATAGATGATGAGACTTACGTCAAGGCGGACGTCCGGCAGCTTCCGGGGCTACCGTTTTACACCGCCCAGCACTAGTTGGATTATCCAGAGGAAATAAGGAAGCAAAAACTTTCCAAGTTTGCCAAGAAATACATGACTTGGCAAGCGATTTGCTCATGTGTCAAACGGAGTGTGCCGTTCGTGACTACCAGGACTGTAAACGGGGAGATTTACCTCAAGGAGTGTTTATAGACAACCGTCAGTATGGGTCTCAACCATTCCCACTGTACACGTTTCAGTGACTCAATTTCTATAATAATCAATAACGGTGCCGGCCACGTCCTTGCAATAAGGTGGGAATAGGGAAGGAAAGTTTGTGTGACCTTTGCTGATTAGGGACCGTGTTTACCTCTGCATCCCCACAAAGGTCACAGGAAGGAGGTTTTTCTATGTAAGTAGGGTAGGGCTCGATGGATCAGGATTCATCTTGATAAGTGATGGGATCATATAATATAGTTCTTATAATTCAGGGGACAACAATTACCTGTTTTGCTCCGCGTTTTTGAGAGCACTTACCACCTCTCAATTGTCTACTGTCGGCATCGCTCTAGGACTCGGGAAAATCTCTCCGGACACTCCGGATACCCGGTATCATCGATGTTCGGCAAGCTTCTCGTCGTAAAGTTCCGTCCTGGACCGGTTCCATTGCCAACATGGCATTACTGTATATACGAACCATGTTCGACGCTGACCTAATCACCGTTCCATCCATCCCTCTTATTTCCTATTGACATTTTCAGCTTGTACTTCTTTTCACTTCTGCCAATCTGATAGGGTTCAGTTTGCGGCTGTTGTATTTGTTTAACCGTTTGCTGGCTTCCGCTGCTTCGACCGCCTTTAAGAGCGGGTTTTGAAACTGATCTTGTATGGCCTGCCAAGTCAAATATTTCTTCGGGAATTTGGACTTCTTCTTTGTCCAGAAATGCTCGGCAATGGCGTTATTTTTCACATGTTGGCGCTAACACATGATCCAGATAGTTTGATTCCAACTATGTTCTCACTTCTTCAAACCACTACCGAATTTTCTGCTCGATAACGTTAGATCGCTGCTTGGAAAGTTCACTTGGGATTCGTCAACTTCTGTTCGGATGACGTTTGAGAAAAAGTTTCATCCACCTACGGCCTGCAATCTCGTTGTTGAATGGAGTGTCCCTAGCTGATATTCGTAAAAAGGAAGCTACACACGTCAACGCTGAGTGTCTATTGGGAATTGGGAATCCAACCTTGACAATATCGGTGATCCATTTAACTATGCGCTCCTCTACCTCTTAAGTTAAAATTACGGGGATCTTCTCCAACCGCCTTGTGGTCAGTTTTCTACAAACTGTGCTATCCGGAATATGGAAGGAATTAGCAGCTTTAAGGATGGAGGTATCCTTTCTGGCCATTGCCAGCGTATTTGCAAGCTGAGGCTCATGTATTTGCGTGGTGCCATATCTATTTATGAACTGTAAACAAAGATTGGGAAAGCAACTTAAAAAGGTGTTCCCAATTTGTGCGCAAGAGGAACAAATTGAGCCTTTAATTGAGCTCCATACTCTTAATCCATGTTTCAGCTAGCAGTCCTTTGTGATCACATGACTCGCGGAGTCGTGAGGCAGGAACTTGTAAGGACCGGAGGCAGGTGCGACCCTCCTTTCTGATTGTCAACTCACCATTTGAAGCCTTCAGAGGGAAATGTTACTCAATCTTCGCAAAAAGTGGATCCACTAAAAGGTTGAGTTGATCCACTCCCTATGAAACTGAGTAAGACAAATACAAAAGAAAGAGAGGTGATTTTGAGCGTTCAGAGCTTTGAAAGTTTGATTTGGAATATTTCACGCAATGTCAAAATAAGTTCGTATGACATAACCTACAATGCTGAAAGAGAAACTTTGCACAACTTTTTGCTTGTATCCCACATCCTCCCTACTTTACCAAATAATGCCATCAAAACACCCGAGCATGAAGCTATTTGAAATAGGTTGTACTTATCTGTTCAATGTCCTCTATCCATTACTGCTCTTGATCTCTCGTACTCCTTCCAGAAGTTCACGAAGTCAGAATCAATCTGCTTGCCTTTGGTCAGGGGTTACAGCGCTTATCCAGCCTTCCGTCTTTGAAGGAAGAAACCGGGTGCTGATGCTTGCTCCTCTCCCGAAGGTGGAATCCGTTGTCGTCCTCGTTGCTTTGGCTCCAAATGCAAACACATACGCGAAACTTAAGTGAACGCGAAACGAGTGAAAAGTAAAATGACACGAGCTAAATTAAAAACGTCAACTCCCGTAACATACATAAAATAAAACAAAACCAAAAACTATTGAATGAATTTACTTATAAAATACATGAAAGAATCCGTTTTAAATACCTGAAAGAATTCATTTTTTCTCATATTCATAAATTTGTTTCATGTTACCATGAACTCGCTTCATTGTACCTACGTGGATACATGAATAATATTCATGTTTCCATGATTTTTTTCGTAGTTCCAAATAAAATGCTTCATGATTTCATGAGTCAACCTGTCCGTTTTCGTAACTTAAATTGGAATCATAAATGACAGATGCCAATAATCATGAATAGTAGTGCATGTTTTCATAAATTTAATGTATTGTTACTAATCAGATGCTTCGTGATTTTATGCATCAAGTTGCCACTTTTCGTCATCAAAAATCGAAAAGCTAACGTCATAGTGGCGTTACGCTGGATCATAACAAGCTGATTCATGATTTCATGACTTTTCCCAAGCAACACCAAACCGTCATAATTAGTTGCAGCAACATGATTTTTACCTAATCTAGTCACATTGAAGTAACTTTTACTGGTTTTCAACAAAATTGCTGCTGAGGTTATTCATGGTGTATATTCATAACATGAACATACACGTTTTTTATTATATCATGAACTATTTTGCTAGTTTCGGACACCGGATTTTTTTCCCGTGTACAGAAGCGTTTGGTTCCTCTGTTGAAGCAAAGCGAGGGCCCTACGATCTTCTGGCCGGTTCTAATTATAACGATACATACCACATGTTCATTGCACTTTAATCAGAAATACATATGACAACCCACCAACAAATCTTTAATAATAAAGATAGCATAAAGAGGAAACCCAAAACTTTAGTAAATAATGTGACTTCCTTTAGTTTTAGGAAGGTCCTGAAGAGGTGCTATAACTAATGTTTGGTAAATGCTGTGGCTATTGAAAATCAGACATTCTGGATCGCTTGTGATTCCTGAAGACTTTTTTCTTCCTTTCGCCACACGTCACTTCCAGTTGAAGATGTTAAATTTCGATTCGTCGATCCAGAGAACTCGTCTCCAAATTCCCCAATTCAGGCGGACTCCGTGAAAACTCTTGCTCGGAAGCGACGTTTTGAGCAAAAATTACATGTGCATTATCATGGATGACGAGACTTATGTCAAATTGGACTACAGGGCACTTCCAGGGGCACAGTTTTACACCGTGAAGCGTGGATCGGATGTCCCAAATACAGAGAAATCGTTTTTTTTTGCGAAAATTTTGGAAAAAAAAGGTGTTGATTTGGCAAGAAATTTGCCAGTGCGGTATGAAATCGACACCGTTTTTTACTACCGCAAATATGAACGCCAAAATGTACCGGAAGGAATGCCTGAAGAAACGAATTCTGCCGCTAATTCTAAAACACAAAGGTGCGACACTGTTTTGGCCCGATTTGGAAACCTGCCACTATGCGCGTGCCACCTTGGACTGGTATGAAGAGAACAATGTTCAATTTGTAGAAAAGGCGATGAATCCTCCCAGTTGTCCGCAAATAAGGCCCATAGAGAAATTTTGGGCTTTGGTGAGAGGAAAGCTACTAAAGAAGGCTAGATCATCAAATTAAAAAGGGGCTATTCATAAACCACGTAGATTTTTCTATGGGGAGGGGGGGTTTGACCAAAGTCTACGCTCATAAAAAACAAAAAATTGTATGGAGAAAAGTCTACGACGGAGAGGGAGGGGGGGGGGTCTGAGATTTTCAAAAATGAGTCTACGTGATTTATGAACTGGCCGAAAAAGGCTGGGTAAACGTTAGCGAAACTATCTACGGGACGGTTGTGCAAAACCTCATGAGGAACATAAAGAAGAAGGTACAAGAGCTGGCCAAACCTACGAAAAATTAAATGAATACTGATGTAATGGGCCTTTTTTGGTGGTCAATAAACAATGTAAATGAATTTGAGTTGGAAAACAAATAAAACATATTTAAATACAGATATTTTTAGTTGACTCATAATTAACAATACAGTCCTTATTCAGACCACATGAACTCCATGGGAAAGAACCAAAAATAGGTTATGAAGGGGGGCTAGAGGTTTTTGACCGGTAAACAATACTGCAAAAAGAAGACCCTAAAATATATCACAATATATTACAATTTCACACTACAATGAAAAATGGCATAACCCGAAAAGAGAGAGTAAAATCGAGAATTCTCAAATCACACGTAATATACGTCATTTTGATTTTTTTGCAATAATACAAGAAACTACTATAACAAAAATGGTTCAAAAGGGATGTTTGGATTATACAGACACGGTACATTTTATTGTCGCGATTGTTTTAGTTGTGAGTCTGAGTTATTTTTTTGATAAACTTTGTTTCAAGAGACTTCTAAAGTAAAATTAACCGATGTAGAGAGGAATTATTATATGGCGTCAAGTCTACTCGCCCCCTTAAGCGGACACTCCACGACCATCTCTTTTAAATAAACTTTACCCTTCAATTCTTTGTCAGCGTCTGACCTTTCTTTAATTCAAATGGTCCGATCCCTAGCTAAATAATATGTTGTTATAGTTAGTTCTTTGATCACGACTTTCGTATTGAACGCACTTTCAAATTATAATATATATTTAAATATAGAATGTTCTGCACCTGATACATCCGGGCATTTTACTAGTTGCTCACAATCGAGATCAAAATATTCATACTTTTCGATAATGAAGCAAACATAAGGATTATTCATGATGACAACTGTATAGGAATATCTGATGCATTTTCGTCGTTTCCCTAAATTATTCGATATTTGAAGATTGTTCCTAGCTCCGTCTAAGAGAGAATTGCGGCTAAGCCAGCCAGCATCACACCTCTGTCAGTGCCTTCAAATAAACGTACTACGACGTGGCAATTTAAAGAAAGCAGATTGTGATACAATCACTGCTGATCATGTTATTGGTCTGCCATGACGAATTTTTGCATAAGATAACCTCCCTCACCTACGACAAGAACAACCATAATCTATGAGAGGAAATTAAGAAGCACAACTATCTGAAGATTTATAAGAAGCAGAAAATAGCAAAACATAGTGCTGAGCGAAAACCAGAGTCAGAAAGTTATACAACCGACTTTTACAACGACCGTCTGCTTGGATTTTAATATATGACGAAACAGATGGGAAAGAGGAATCCATAAAGCTTCCATAACCGCAATTTAACATCAAGGTCATCGGCGAAGATGTGAGCATCTCCGAATAGTCAACCGAGGTGAAAAAAAATGGCCAGAAGCTTCTCGTATGGTAGGAAATTTGTTACTGCGGCTCCAAGTCATCGATTTTCTACACACTAAGTACGATCGCTGTCGAAGACTTACTGAGTGTTTGTAAAAAACCATGCTTTCATTGTATAAGCAGCAGGTCTATGTTTTTGTATGATTTAGCGTCAGCCCATTGTGCCAAAACCACAGAACAATGGATGCAAGAAAATGTGTCAACAGCTTCGTCCAATTAAACGATACTGGGCTACCGTCAAGCGCAACATCAAGAAGAGTGGTAATGAGTGCAAGACCATGGAATAGTTCAAAAAGTATTGGTCTGCGGCTCTCAGAAAATGTGACAAAACTATTGTCCAAAACCTTATGAGTGGAGTCAAATCCAAAATCAGAAAGTGCTGGGAATAAAGTTGCTCTCATTCATTTTTTTTTGTGGACACTAAGATAACAAGACTTTTGTTAAATGATACAATTTGATTTCTTCTTTTTTTTCATATAAGAGGGTGTTCCGATCAAAATTTGGTCAAACAGTAATGTGTGTGAGTTAAAAATAAGTCAAATTCTTTTTCTATTCAAGTTCAGTTAAAACAGAATACAGGAGAAATATTCACCTAAGCTTCCTTTTTACCGTATCCGAATTGCCGGGTCTATCGTTTAACACCTGCACTGAGATTTTGTAGTCTTCTTGTCCACTTTATTCGCCGCAGAACGCCAGTTTGCCTTGAACTGTTTCTCGCTCACAACAGCTTTTTGAGTCTTCTTAAGGTTCCGCTTGACGATGGCCTAATATTGTTCGATTGGGTGGAGCTCTGGCGTGTTGGGAGGGTCCTTGTCGTTGGGCACCAATTGAACGTTGTTGGCAGCATACCACTCCATGGCCTTTTTTCCGTAATGGCATGATGCCAAATCAGGCCAAAATAGAATGGAACAATTGTGTCGCTTCAGGAAAGGCAGTAGACATTTTGTAGGCACTCGCTCAGATGAATTTCCTGGTTGACGGTTCCAGTCGCAATGTAAACGTTGGAGTTCAAGCCACAGGTGCACATGGCCTGCCACACCAGATATTTCTTCGCGAACGTTGGCCGACTTGTTTTGTTTGTCGTCGCGATTTGGAGTCACCTTTTTCTTGTAAGTCGACAGTCCAGCTCGTTTTTAAGCTCTATCCATGGTTGAAGGCACCACTCCGAGCTGCTTTGCAGGATCTCGGACGGAGAGGTTGGGGTTCCACTCGAAACAGCGGGCAACTCTTTTTGTCGTCGTTGTGGCCTCTGGCTTTCGATTTCCCTCCGATTCAGCTTTCCTGGCTGTTGACAAACGTTCACCGAACACTTTTAATACGTTGGTAACAGTTGATTTAGCCACATGTAACAATTGCGCCAACTTGGCCTGAGAGTAGTTTGGATTTTCGCCATGCATGTGCAAAATTTTAATGTGTTGGTTCTCTTCCTTCGATGACATTTTGGTAACTGAAGTGCTAATCTCAAAATCCAAATAGAGGCATGATGCTACACGCACATATCTTCAAAATGAGGGGTGTGCAAAATTTTGATCGAATCACACTTTATAAGAAAAAAATCTGTCGCTTTGTTTTCGATACAGTTCTTACTCAATAGTATATTAGTATTACGAAGCTGGAATTGCGCAAATATTTTTTTTTGAAAGGATGTCAAAACAAAACAAGAGTTAAAGAATGCTGGACAACCTTCATCACTTGATGGAGCCATTAGAAAGATTTATGGTTTCGAGACATTCCGCAGTTTATTAAAAATCAGTAGATTAAAAATCCGCTTCGTTAAAGATGGGTCCTTGTAAAAACCATTAATGTTCTTATTTCAAAGATGCCCATCAATCATCCATAAATTCTTTGCCTCTTCTTATTTCAGCAACATCCTTCAAAGATTCATGAAACACCCTGCAAACAATCCTCAAAAAAAAAAGCATTGTAAAAACGCGTCAGATTTCACGCAGCACGATCACACGCCTCTGATTCTCAAAAGAAAAAGCAGAATACAAATAAACCTTCTCTTCTATGTCATCATATTTGGATTATTTGGATTATTTGGATTATGATACCTTGACGAAAGGTGACACAACGATCTCTATGCAGCATCATCCCTCCGGTCATTGTTGATGGAAATGATGCAAGATCGAGCGTAGACTGCATTTGAGCCATAAAGGACGAATGCCATTCAAAAGCGGAGAACACATGTCTATTTGCAATAAAGGAAGCATGAACTGGACATATTTTCAACGAGAAAAAGAACAACGATTTTTTAGGAAGTGCAGTCTTTTGCAGGAACAGCTGAAGGTGTGAACGGTATTTGAGTGGTATTGTACCTTGTAAATGAGACCAAAATAAAAGCACATGAAATGTATTCGCTGGAGTTTTTCCTCAAACAAGCCGGCATTTCAATCGTAATGATCTACCTGAGTTTACACCCGAACACGAAAACATGATCCTCCGGCAGCTAACACGCCAAATAACAATGATCTTTGGTGTGTACTTTGACACCTTTATTATGGTTTAGCTTACCTGGTCGTTTCCCAGTTTCATGTTTTTTTGTTATTTTGTTCCTCTCTTGGGTTGTGTTCCATCAGGGAGGCTGTAATTTCTCCCATTCGAAGAAGATCGCCGGTCGGTATTGCGATGCTGTTGATGATTATGATTATTATAGTTATCCGGTTCAGTTTACTGCTACTGTGTCGGCTCAGTTTCATCATCTCATCATCGTTCACGCAATCTTCAGAGGGCTTTCTACTGAAGCTTCAGAGAAAAGGGCTTACTGAATATTTCTGAAACGGTGCGATTGACGTGCCTTTGTGATAGCTAGGTTTTATTGGGCCCAATTAGGAGCAACTGATTATAGGTGTGATGTTCCAAACAAAACTGATCTCGGTGAGAAATTTCTCTAATTTCAATCTTTACGATCCAACAAAGGAGATAAGTCCAATCAATTCCACTGCAGCCTATCAATATAATGGGAAACCACTGCAACGTCATGTAATCTCCCATATAAATGATGTAACAAAATGAATGTGTGGTTTTTCTTCTGAATTCCATCGTACCATCTGTCCCGATGCAAATCATCCGAATCAGATGTTTGACAACAGCGATGATGAACAGTGTTTTTTTTTCGTTGTAAACAAACATCATCGGGAATTAGATAGTACCTCATGGGAAATCGCTTCGCAATATGTTTGTAAACCACTCATCATCTGTGCTGTGTGCTTGTGTTGATCCATGCTATTAGACGGATCTTCTCTACTTGCGTGAATGAGGCAAAGCACAAGATTGAGTCACGCAGATCCCCGAACAGTGACAGACGGAAAACAACATGTCTGAATCTTATGAATAGTAACACATGTGCTTTCGTAATCGAAGAATGACCACGGAAGAATTTTGTTCTCAAGATTGTTTGTTCTGATTTTCTTCTCTTTGTGATATGCATATCTCTATCAGTAAAATGCATTCTTAGCGAGTGTTCATTTGGAAGTTACATCGTAATTTTCATCATCATGAAAGTGGAACCTCGGAGTCGTAAAGTCTTACTCCCATTTGGGTGCCGCGTGATTATGGCAACCACCACTTTAAGACCTGAGATGCACAATAATGCCTTTGGAGCGAGTGCTCAACTAGCTCCACTGTTTGTCACCTTTCTCTGATGGCAGGTAGTTGCGACGGCGTCACATGGAGTGCAATGTGCACAATTTACGTTCTTTGAGTTGTCATCAAAATGAAAAATGAAACCGTTCCTTGGACGTATTTTTCTCGGAATGATTTCAGAATGCAGGTTTGCGAACTGAAAGGCTATGTGAGAGTTTGTGCTCAGAGGGGGGTGATAACGCATTTCAGCTTGATGAACGTCTTTTAGACGTGCTGGGGATTTGCTAAGTAACTGAAGTGAAAATTGGGAACGTAGAATAGTTTTATTTGCTACAGTGTTGTCATTTGCACTGGAATATTGCGATCTTTAAAGGAAATGATAAATTATCAACAACCCCTTCTTTTTGCACATATTATGGAATTTTTTCTACAAAAATAAAAAAGAATATGATTTTCAGACTCTCTAAATACGACAGCAGGTAAAATTCGCTATTGAGATTGTTAGACATTTCTTAATATTTCAAGTTACTTTCGACGTAACTATTCTTCCCAACGATAGGCTGGTCCAAAAAATATGATTTTTTTAAACATAAAATTCCAAAAACTCATACATTCTTGAAAATATTGTTCAGAAAGTCATACTGAATTATTATCCCATTTAAATTTTTGTTTTATATGGAAAGAAAATCTAACTTTATTGTAATGGATACTTCTATGATTCTATCTTATAAAATAATTAATATTTTCCTATTTAGAAATTAATATTTTTGACGAAAGAAATTTTCATAATTTTTCATATAAGAAAAAGTTATTAAAAATCAAACTTGTGATTAAAGATACATGGAAGAAAACATTAAAGATACATGGAACAAAACATCACAGTTTTAAGAACATCTAGTCACTTGAATAAATGCAATATTTTTCGTAATATTTATAATAGCTTTAAGTTACTTAAATGAAGTTATTTGGCTGATGTTTGTAATCTTTACTAATTTCATGTTCCCAAATGCGAGTTAAACATAAAAACAACGACAATAACAGTTTTTGTGATGATTTTATCACAATTGATAAATAGGGGGGGAGTCTGTAGAGCGTTACGTATTTACAGGGGAGTCTTGTCACGTGTTACTTATTGTAACATAAGGGGGAGGGCGGTCAAAAATCCCGTTTTTTTGTGTTACGTAATTTGTGCACAAAGCCTGTGGCTAGTTTTAATTATTTTTGTTTATGATGTTGTTTTGAGAAGGAAATAATTTCTCATCACCATGAGGCTCTAGGAGTAGACAGCACTTTTTTTCTTGCTAGAACAAAGTTGTTAAGAGAAAGCATTGATAGTTCCGTTAGTGCACGGCAAGCTGTGAAAATTGAATAGAAGTAGTTTTTGAAATTGAGCGGATGGCATTGCGGGGTAGTATTTCGAAACAAGCACACAATCTTTCGCCAAGCATCCCCATGTGGAGTAGGTCAAGGCAGGATCAAATGCACCACCTTGACTGGCAAAAGAATGTGCGCTTGATCGTGCACATATACTACCGGTAGCTTAAATGGTTATATCAAACTGTCTATTCACACTCCCAAATCCCCTAAATGAGAGAGAAACTATCTCCCGCTCATTTGGGTTCATTTTTGGCATACGAATTCTGCTCTACGACTTAACTTTGTTCTAGCAAAAAAAGTGCTGTCTATTCCTAGAGCCTCATGGCGATGAGAAATTATTTCCTTCTCAAACAACATCATCATAGATCGTTACTCCGCGTATGAGAGAATACACGTATGAGAGAAAAAGTCTATATCAGTGTAGAAAGACCGTAATAAGGGTTTTTCATTAACCGTACGGGTGGGGATCAGTACATACAACGCTCTTCGCCTTTCCCTTCCTAGGTCTATAAGTCATAGACGACGAGTGGATGTAACATTAACCTGTGTCGAAATAAACATTCCAGGAACAAATAATCAAATGGCCTTAAAACGTTGACAAATATCCTACTGACGAGATTTAATTAATTACCCATACCCATACTGCCCATATTATTCTGAAATTTTTCTGGCCACTCAAAGCCCCACGCGAACTTGTTCCGGAATAATCAGTCCGGGGACAAATCATCAAACGGTCACAAAACGTTGACAAATAACCATGAATTTTGATACCCATATTGCAAGGGTTTTCTTCAGAAAATGTTTATGGTCACTCGAGGCCTCATGGGAACCTGTTCCGGAATAACTGATTCAGGAACAAATCATCGGATGATCACAAAACGGGGACAAATATCCTACTGAAGAAATTTCATGAATTTTGATACCCGTTTTATTTTGAAAATGTTTATGGCCACTCGAAGGCCCACCTGAACCTGATCCGGATTTTATAGAATTCATAGTGTTCGAAATGGTCCTTCGTGATAATAACTTGATAAGAAGTAATTTTCAATCCCAGGAGTCAAAATCTGTTGAAATCGGTTGAAAATTGCCAAAGATGTAAGCATTTTAGTTTTATGGTTACCCGGGTACCCTGTCGGCCTGTTAGGGGTAAAAAAAAGTTGGAACCCCTCCCCCCTTCCTTCTTGCTCGATAATTCTGTTAACCATTGCAATCAATTTTGACTGTCATTCTCTTGGATTTGGCAGAGTTTCAACTTCCTACGGTTAAAAATCATTGAAATATCGCGAATTGAAATCCAAAAAGGTTAAACAAAATTTTAACCTCATGTGCTTAAAATTAACCTGATAAAAAAAATACGCAATACAAGGAAATTAATGTAAGAACAATGATCATTTGATAAAGAAAATAACTAACTTGAACACTGTTACTAATTCAAACTTCTTGGGAAAGTCTATTCTATTTCTCAAAATGGTGTTTCCTAAGCGGGCCCTCCGCGTCCTATCTGTAATATACATGCTTGCCATGCTCGTCAGCCATGGTCAGCTTGAGATATCGCCACCTCTCTGCATTGGCATTTCCTCCATATACTCTGCTAAATAACTAGATTAAATCCGGTATGGAATTAAAATTCAAAATTTCGTATAATTTTTCACAAAGACAGCAAACAATTTTTGTGGAATTAAAAAAAAAAAGTACATATTATAAACTGTTTTCTTGTTCTGAACAGTATTGTTCAGAGGCTAAATTGGGAAATGTACAATCAACACCAGCAATCCAATTTTTTCACGTTTATTGTGATTTAACTGTTTTTACGTTGTTTTTTTAAGTAACGCGGTTTTCTTACGTCGTTTTTTGAAATAACGGTCCGCGTAAAAAAAACCGCGTAGTAAAATATCTTTTCCAAATGAAGCTTTAGAGAGTTGCCGTTCTCAGTAAAGTTGTTGAGAATGTAAAATATAGTCACTTGACATTATCAGATTAGTTCCAAAGTGCGCCGCAAATATGGCACCGCAATCTAAATTACCAAATCGTGCTCTTAGAAGGTGCTGTCTTGAGCAAAGATGTTAATTGTATATAATATAGGCATTCAAAACAATCACGTTGGATACCGATCGTACCTTAGAGATGACGTTGCCATATTTGCGGCATAATTTAGAAGTAATATAAAAATGTCAAAAGACGACGAATGACATACTGAGAAATTTTGCCGAGGACGGCAAATCTCTAGCGCTTAATTTAGAAAAGATAGACTGCAGCGCCATCTCTGCGGCATGATGTGGAACTAATATGATAATGTCAAAAGATGACGAATGACACACTGAGAAATTTAGACGAAGACGAAAACTCTCTATAACTGCTCTGGACTGTTTTGCTCACACATTGAATTAACAACCTCTATCCATTTGTAGCAGATTCCCGGTGGCCAATGTTACTGAAACTATGTTTTTCCACAACCAATACATTTTTATGACCATATCCTTTCAATATGAATATGAAATATAATTTTTATTTCCTTGACTTATATTACGTCGTTTTTTGAAATAACGCGGTGTTTTTTACGTCGTTTTTTGTAATAACGCGGTTTTTTCGTCGTTTTTTGAAATAACGCGGTCTTTTAACGTCGTTTTTTGAAATAACACATTTTTTCCGCGGTTTTTTTTTAACGCGTTACCATTACCGTCGTTAAACAAAAATTCAGTGTGTTCTATTGCTTCTTGTGGTGTTTCTTTAGCGAGCCCTCCGCGTCCGTTATCAAATATACATGCTTGTCATCATCAGTCTTCAGTTACACTTTTATGTGACTATTTGCTTCATTTCTAACAGTCAGATAATTGCAGATTAATTCTTTTTCAGCATCTGTTCTAACTAACACTTTTTGATGACCTTTGTTCAGTTCAAAGGTTTGATCCCTAGCTAAATAATATGTTGTTAGAGTTCGTGCTTTCACGGATGTCGTATGGAGCGCACATTAAAATTAAAGTATATCCTCGAAAGTGTAAGCTGTTTAGTGGAACACTTGTAACTAGAAATGAGAAGAAAAATAAGTATTTTACATTTAATTTTAACTACCTTTATTGCTTATCTTGACAGATACGCGTATTTCGTCTACAATGTGCAGACTTCTTCACTGTCGTTCACAGTGGTAATAGACTGTCAGTCGAGTTATTAGTACACGACATTTGATGCGCAAAATATGACAATTTTTTCACCATGTTCCTTATTGTGTACAGTTTATCATGTTGGCTTCCAAGGGAAAGTTTATGCGGTATTCTTCGGAGAATTTGGCCAAAGCCTTGCAAATAATTACTCGTGGTATCTCTATTCGACAGGGTGCCATTCTGTTGAAGATGGACTTGATGAATCAAAAATGCATGGTAAGATAATTAAACAAACCATTTACATATATTGCATGATACTAAAAATATTTTTCGTTTGTTACAGTTGACAAACGTGCAGATTTTCTTGATTTCACCCAAACAATTGCTTCAGCAATCTGAGCACATCACTTACTCTACTCGAAATTTGTCAATGGTGACTATTGTTGAAAAAGACGTCACTACTAGTTTTTCACAAGATACCGTGGGACAGAACACCAATGATGTTTTTGAAACACCCAAGCAACACAGTTTGCATTAAACAAGTTGAAAATACTGTTGAATGACAAAAGTAGGTTAGAAATTTAGGTGTATAATACATTATTTCATACTTTAATATGACGCAAAAAGCGCAAAAAGTGAAGCCTTATAAAACACAAAATGGAAAAAAAATTCCTCATGCAAAAATATAAGCATCGTCAAGCGTGGGATTTGAACTCTATCCTTGGCTTAATAGGTTCGTAGCTTCTTCGCTATGCCAACTCAGATTGTTGAAAGGTAAACTCTGAGTTTCTATAATATGCTTCCTGTTGGCAGAGAAACCACAATCTTGTACAACAAATTCATCGTAATGAGAAAAAAGAACACGTTTTGCAAAACATGGTTGTTGTAATGTAATTTCAACAGTATATAGAACTGCCATAAAATCTTGTCCTGTTTATGTATTATAAATGTATGAAAACATATTTTGAAGAACAATAATATAGTATTAATCACTTGCAGTAGTGAAAAAAGTATTTTTAGCTCGACCGTTTGTCAGAGTGATATAGAATACGAGAGTTATAAACCGCTCCACACTTGACATGTTTTGCAATACGTTTATAATACATTTATAATACAAACAATTATAAATCATTCTAAAAAGATGTTTTGTGTGTTACTTGGGCAGCGTTCCGTTAACCCGATTTTCAACCTTATAAGGCAAAGATAAATCGGAAACCGATATCTTATCAATCTTGCCCGGCAAATAATCCACACATATTTTTTTTTTATCCCCATGGGATTGCAATGATCGGGGTTGGTTTTTGAAAATTCTCAAGTGATTATGCCGGAAGGATTAGTCTATGGTGACCAAATAAACACCGGGTTTTCGAAATCAGCTCACATAATCTTCTTGAAAATTTTTGGGATTCAGTATCAGTCAGTGTAAGCGTTTTGTTGTACAGGTATTTGTTAAAGTCCGTGTTTTTGTACTTTGTCCGTGTCATTACAATGTTAGTGAAATTCGTGTCAGTGCAGTTTTTGGTATCTGCTCAATTTCATATAGTACAGGTGTGACAATGTAAAAGCTTTCTCCCTTATTCTATGCTCCCAAATGGAACAAAGTATTTGACGTTAGACTCATCGGGAAAATAAGCTGCTCTGTTGGACATGGGTATTTGTGGGCGGTCTTTTAAAATATAGTTGTGTTTGTATGTATGATGTGTATGTAGTTTTGGAAATGTTAACTGATTTACTTACCCACACTGTTGTTATTACTTTTGATGTTGTTGGGAACATACCGCCTTAGATGATACTCGCATGCATGTGCTTCGTCCACGTAGGTCTTTCTTGGGTGGCTACTTGGTCTTGTTCCAACCAGAGGTCAAAATGCCTGACTGTCCAGGTTGCGTCTCCATGAGACACCGGATTGCTTTCACTTTGACCCTACCAGCCTCTTTTTGTTTCTTTTTTCGTTCTACAAGTATACAAAAATATTCGCTCCTTTGCCAACAACAGCCAGACCACATGTAGAATCTGTAGTGGTGATGCTTTGCAGAAAATTGCAGACCCAGTTATTAAAAACTCGGAACATAATAAAAGTATTCAAAATTCAATGAACGATTCTTTGAGTAGTAGTAATATTAATGAAACTACACGAACTCTACATTGTATGTAAAGCAAGCACAGGTATTCAAATTAAAAGTTACAAATGGCACACGTAAGCGGGTACAAATGCACTTTTGGTCCACATCACCCCTGGCAACACTGGTTTGCATCTTTTTCCCGTCTGGGTAAAGATCCAGACCAGCCCTGAAGGACCTAGTTTGTTTTCGCATTACCGGCAAGGTTTTTTCCAGTGCCTAGGTGCATGTTTATTCCGACATTTGCAAATGCATACATAATTATACATCTGCATATTAATAATAACCTATAAATGAAGAGACGGGACCCTTGTGTGTCAATCCATAGTGATCCCTACATGATGTGTTCGATAAAATCGGATGGTCTTGTCTGCCAGTCTAAAAAATCGATGCACAGCGTCATGTGACCGGACCACACCTGAGAAATTTAAAAAAAAAGATGTTTTGTGTACCGATTTTAGTTTTGTTGGTGCTAAATTGAAGCAATGAAATCTCCAAATAACTGGTCAAAATTTAATTATGATTGAATGGAAAACTAGGAGAATTTAAAATTTAACACTTCATTTGATCACTTTTTAAAAAATAAAAAATTAAACCTTGAAACACTTTTTTAAATTTTCGCTAGAATTCGCGGAGAATTTTTTAAATTCTCCTAGTTTCCCAATCACAATCGTTCTACTAATACGCTCAAAAAAGTTTTTTTATAAAATAGTGTTTAAAAAAAAAAAAGTGAAATATGATTGAATGACCAAAACAATACCTGAGAGCACATAATTGTGAGATGAAAATATACTCGTTGCAGTGCAAAACCAAACAAGACCAATCACACCAATCAATGCCGCTTGCATTCTATTGTGTCGCATCTGGTGCGTTGTGCGCATACAGCGGACTAGCCACTATGCGACTGTATAGAATTAAAGGCAGGATCGATTGACTCAGTGATCTCGTTTTGAACTACAGCGTATATTCGAAAACAGTCTCCATTTACTATAACCAATTTTCAACGAAAATGTACTTATTAAGCTTATTGAATCCATATCGATAATCAAAATTGACGCAAAATTGTCTAATAATTCATTTTTTGGACTGATTATATGAAATTTCTAATAATTATGTAATTTCCCCTTTTATATAACTAACATAAACAGGTCATTAAAGACTATTAATGGTAATATTTTTATCATTTTAATTGCTGAACAATACGTTCAGGATTGACAAATAGATCATTTTATAAATTGAATGTATGGCATATTGAATATTTCTGAATCTTCTTGGAATTTCTTATGAAAATATGTATCCAGTACAATATTGCCCACATTTGAGTTTGTTATTCTGGTGAAGTGTAAGAAGGGTTCAGTCTCACCATCGGTGGATTAATGCGGGATTTTAAGTTAGATATTAAGTTTTCACCTATTGGTGAGTGTCAGTGTCAGAGCATGCAGAGGGACTGGATGACGGAAAATGTATTTTATTTTTTCCTTAATTAAAATAGCAGTTTGATTTAATCGCCGCTTTGGTAGAATCAATTTAAAACTTTCATTAGTTTCCCTGGGCCAATGCAACCTGTGTTTTGATAATAATATATCACTTTCAAGGTGGAAACAACAAAAATACTCCGGCTTATTACGATTCACACACATAGGACCCATTAGTTTTGAACAACCATGATTTGTGTTGTATTGTGCTAATATCTTCGGGTAGAAACAACCAACCTGCCTGTTTATTTCGAAACAAAATCGTTGGTTTTAAATAAGTTTTAACTTTTTTAGTTTGGATGTCAACAAACAAGTTAGTTGAGCAATGGTAGCATTAGAGCTTCCTCTCCTTTCTCTTTCAAGCAGACATCTTAGATTGGATTTTTTTTTTTTTGCTGGTGTGTGCTTGAAACAGAAAGGTCAAAAGATTTCATCAAGTTACATGCTTGGTGCTGAGAGAACTGTAACTTATACATTAAATAAAAGAGAAACTCATACATTAAATTAAAAATAATCTCCTCTTCAGCATTCTTTATCTCCTGTTTCTCTCTTTCTCTTTCTGTTTCACTTCCTTCATTCCCATTCTCAAGTCATGATGCTTTATATTCGATACAAATGAAATCAAATTGATGGAAAGAAAATTGCATCGATAATACGCCGCAAAACAAATTGTTCTTGTACTGTTTTTAACATCCACACATAAGGAAACGAAAACATGCAATTCAAAGCTAAAAAGCGGTAGCATCGTTAATGGATGGCCCTTTTGTTTATGCACGGTAGAGACATCTACAATTTGTAGATGGGTACGTGAAACTAAGCTCATCTGTCAAGATGCTCGGGGGTTGGTATACTCTTCAATACTTTTTTCACGTTCAACTTGGTTTCTATATCTTGCTCAGCATTCAGATGGCTTTTCAACAACTCTTTATAGCGCAAAAAAATGGCTCACCATTTGTACTCACAATTGCACAACTTTTTCAGGTATGACATGTTGATGGACAATGTTACCTTCTAATGACACTTTTTCGCACGTTCCAGGACTTCTTGGCGATCTTGCATTTCCGAATCAGCAGGTGTTGGCTGTCATCGATAAGTAAAACGAAAGTTGCCGTCCTTAGCATCTTAGAGGGTCTGTGGCAGACGCGAAGAGATTCAATCAACGCCGAAATAGTGTTTTGATGTTTACCTGAAGATATTTTTACTTTTCAGGTCGATGTCTGTCTTATCCAGTCTCGTCAACACTATACAAGATGGTTAAAATGGTAACCGGTATCACTTCATTTCCAGTTTTGTGATCGATGACTCATTAAATTATTGAACAAACTCAATTTTTCCTTCAGTGATTAATCCATACACTAACTTTATTCATTGTTGATTTCTGACGCTTTTTGCGTTGCCACGAAAACATGGCCTTCTGAGCATAATTTTTGCTCAGAGCTGGAATGTTCATCAGATTTGGCTTTCGGTGGCGGTTGTCAATTTTGGTTGTTAAATCTGATGCAAAACTCATAGTTACCTCAGAACTATCAAGACCCTGAATTTTAGAAGTGATCAATATATCTAGGAAGTTGATTAGCTTGATATAGTATTTTACTGATCCTAATTTTACCCCTTAGTTTAGTTGTTAAGCAAAGCAACGCTTATTTGGTTAGAGATGATAGATGAGATCTATATCTGCATATTTCTCATCTTTGGTTTGATCTAAGAATTTTGCATTAATGATTTTTTTTTAACTCCCTGGGTATATGATACCTGCTACAAAACCGTACCATAACATATATATTGACTGGCCTACATAGCTCTCAATTTTACTTAGCACTCATTTTTTTTTATTTTCAAACTTAGAGATAAAAATGCCCAGAAAGAAGAAGGAAAATTGATTTATTTGACAGCACAAACTTAGCAGTCTAAAATAACTCGCAATATTTTTAAACATTCGATAAACATTAGAAGCTGTTATGATATCTTGTTTATCCTCAGTTCCATCAAGGCTCCTCCCCATTCTTCTAACTCCAAGCTTTAATGAAGTAATCTTTCACACCCCTCTCGGTTGAGCAACTCACTAATCGAATGATTTAAAAATCAGCAAATCATCATCACTGTCTGCAGTTAAACGGTTTCCACGTCCTCGCAGTCGATCGCGCGGCTGTTTGTCGTTTAAAATTACAAACAATAACAACACCAAACACGTCCAAAATAAAAAAAAGTCTACCGACATCAACTCCATCATCCACTAAGCCATCTCTGGTGGCACTTAGCCATTCCACGCTCAGTTCGGTAGTTTTGGTATATGAACTGATGTATGACATAAGGTTGAGGCCGCGCTTAAGCCGATTTAACGATGTTTGTACAACTTCTCCGGCAGCGGTAGAAACAGCAACAGTAATGTTCAGCTGAATAATGATGGCTTAAGCAAAGTGGCTTAAGTCTTTGATAGATGCAAACCAACAGGGAAGGCGCGCGGTGGCAACTGTTGTTGCGGTTTAGCTACTGGCTGTAGGGAAAGTGGTAGCTAAGTAGCACTTCTCTTGCCTCGTCATTTGGGGGAGATAAGTGTGGATGATCTTGGGTAATTTTATTGCTCGTCAGCTCAAGCCTGGGCGTGTGAGGATCGGAATATTAAGATAACAAAAAGTTAATAAAAATAAACATCCCCGTTAGTGTGGGGAATGGAACGAGCGATTATTAATGATAACCACATGGGAAACTGAAAAGCAGCTTAGGTTTGGAGTGGGAAAGTTTTCATCGACCGGAAAGTGAGATCGGCTATGCTTGAATCACTAAACGGCTGACATCCAAAGTGGAAAATTACGTTCGAAATAAGTACATGCAATTTCAGCCGCAGATTGCGCGTGAATCATCTTTCATCTTAAAGTGCGGTGGTGCAATTTTGATACACGGCAACCTTCCACGCGAACCTTGGCACAAAAAGTACAAGACACTATCCTCGAGACCCATAAAGGCCATCCTCTCAGCAGTTGGCACAATAATTAATGGTGACAACACTACTTTGGCGCAATTATTTATGATTCTGCATGGCTGCTGTTGTTATTGCTGTTGTTGCTGCTGCGGTGGCGTCGGTGGTGGACGCCTAGTTCATATTACCTCGCTGATGGAGTTTAAAGACCTTATTTAATATGCTCCCAATGAGGAGGGCAGGTCTTGGTTGGAAATTGCAATCTTAACCAACAAGCAGCTGCTTCTGCTGTACCATTGCCATTGAGAGTGAAAACACCGCAGTATGATGAGTGGAAACTACTCTGTTGAGATGGTAACTTCTTGTGCAATTCAGTGTGTATTAACCACCCATGCAGTGAGAAGAGTTTTAGGGGGAAAGGGGGTTAGGGTCTCCCCAGAGCTTCCGTTTTACAAAGCCCCCCTCCAGCAGCAAATCCTGGTTGCGCTACTGCGCCCACGCATAGTTGGAGCATGTACACATGTTGTTGTGTACTCTGCTCTTTATTTGGATGATACAAACATCCGAGTTTGAATGAAGCAACATGACATGTTTGGTTCTTTTTCAACTGCATGTCGAATGAGAGCATTGTCAGTGATGGTTTGGTGTTGTCAGAAGATGCATAAAATACTGAGATAATCTAGTTGCTTAAGACATTATTTTTTCTTCAGAATCCAATTTCTTGATTTTTTTATCAGGACATATTAAAGAAATGGTTAATTTTGCAATTTTTTGTATTGAACAATGCTCTACAAAGATATCAAGGATCAATAAAACATTGTAGCTAATGAATTCAAAATTCGTAATAATTCTAAAAAAAAAGAGAATAAATGTAACAAATACGGTAAACGGGAGTTTCATTCTTGGGGAATTTGTCAGATTAGGGCATCTTCAACGATGATCCAAATCGTAGTTTGGTTTATTTTTCTAAGCCAAACGCAAAAACATCGCTGTACCGGTGTTGTAATATTTTTTTGTATCAAATCTATTTTCACCTGATTATTTTTTTTTTTGCATCTGATTATCTATTTTGCATCTGATTATGTTTAAAATCTGATGTATGTTTTGATCTACTTTTACAGCAATTTGGAACAAAAAAAAACATTTCAAAACATTGCATGCAACTTGATAATACCAATTAGTGGATAACATTTCAGCTCCCACTTTCTTTTTTTATAAAAAGAAGACCGTGCATTTTGAAGTTGCAACTCCGTTACTGAACAGAACTAGTGTTATTGCTCAGAAAACTGCATATGTAGATAGAGCTTGAGAGTAGCTTTACATCTTCACTGTACAAGTTTACTAATTCATTATATTTAAGGATCACCGGATTCATCGATGTACCGGCGCCAGCCACGACTTCACGGTCTTCAGATAGGGGGGAAACATGATTAATTTGACAATCGTTGGCACATAAGACTGCTTTTTATTTTAAATCTATTGCTTTCAATCTGTTCAACAATCAGAAAGGATAACCGCAGAGCTACCCAGCCAAACCAACATGAAAAAAAAATCTGCATTTACTAAACAAAAACTCAACTTGATTTACTATATTAAAACCAACTTTTTCTCTGCTTGGTGCTGTTTTGTTTTCGGTTATTCGTTTTATTTTGTTTTTGTTATTATATTTTAATGAAAGGATAAGTCTATTCCAAAGGGTTAGTCACCCTGCCACGATGTTTGTGTGTTTCAGTGTGTCGGGAAGTGTTTCGGAATGGTTTCTATGTTTTAACATATCTGCCAATACTACGATCGAAAATTTATGCTTATTGGCAACCATGGACCTTATTGTAGTTCTACCATGGACCTTATTGTAGTTCATACACGCACACTTATGTAAGGAGTGTATCGAAAATAAGCTATCCACAAACTTTCTTTCAAATTATGATGAAAACCGATATTTTATTCATACAAAAAGTTGATCCTTTATTGTACGAGGTTAAACATGAACATAATGAAGACCGGATGAAATTTAAGTTATTCCTTCAAGAATTTTCGACCTTTGGATCGAATGTTCTTCATCAAGTTCCGGACAAGATTTGCATCGCATTTTTTGGACGCTAGAGCCCAATTTTTTTTTAACTCCTGCATGTTCCCAGCTGCCTTACCAGTCTTCTTGAAGACCCTCTTCACGTTTGCCCAGTAACGTTCGATGGGTCGAAGCTGAGCGCAATTTGGTGGATTGATATTTTTCTCAACGAAATCTATACCCTTTTCCTCAAGCCAATTGAGAGTGGTTTTGGCATAGTGAGCCGACGCTAAATCCGGCCAAAACAGTGAAGGTGTACTATGGTTCTTATATAAAGTCACCAATCTCTTCTGGAGACACTCAGATCGATAGATTTCCGCATTTATAGTTCCGGTAGTGTAAAAATGGTTGACTTCAAACCACAGGAACATATTGCTTGCCATACCAGTACCTTTCGACCGAATTTCTCCACTTGAATCGACCTGTTCGCATCGCTCACATGCTCCCTAACGACGGCAGTAAAGTATTGTGGACCTGGAAGGGTTTTTGAGTCCTCCTTTACATAGGTACCAGCGTCCATCAAAACGCATGCATCCGGACGCTGCAAAAGACGCGAATACAAATTCCGGGCCCTTGTTGCTGCTCTCTTCTTCTGTTCTGCACTTTGTTTCGAGATTTTCTGCTTCTTGTAGGTCTTCAGGTGGTTCCGCCGCTTGATACGCTGGATCATTCCGACACTCGTTCCTGCTTTTTTGGCCAAATCACGCATTGACATTGATTTGTTCTTCATGATTAGAGATACTACTTTCTGCTCCAGTTTCGGGTAGGGAAGAACCGGGTTTTCTGCCTCTTCCTGGTAGCTCATCCAAAGAATAGTGTTCCCCAAACTTATTAATGATGGTTTTAACACTCGCATGATGAATTCCAAACCGCTTCGCCAATTTTCGCATTGTAATACCCTTCTCACTTAGCCATGTGTCCAGAGCCTTAATTTTCACTTCCTATTCAATACGCGACATTTTGAAAACGCAGAATTTGAACCGCACAAACAAGTAAACAAAAGAAAGCTGACAGTCAAACGCACAGCATGCAGTGTTCAGAGCATAAAAAACCATCACAAATATATGCGTACAACGCAAATGTATGTGGATAGCTTATATTCGATACACTCCTTATGCATCATCTAAATCACACCAGTGAAAGCGAGAGGGTAGCAAAACAGGGAGAAAGCAAACATTCGATTCGTGGAAGTGGTGTCAGAAATGAATTTATTTTTCATGTTGTGGTGAGTGTGTTCGAAGTGCGGCGGATTGTGTTTTTGAGGATGTTAACAAATGGTGGCCGAGTGAGTTACTCCTGGTCTCTTTACAGTTGAGCAACCCTGTGACCTGTGAGACTGAAAAACAAATAAATGTTTCTGTATAGGATGTCGCGCTCCGATACAAAGCGAGGGAAAAAACTAGTTCGAGGAGGAAAAGGACGAACGGCTACGTCGGTCTTGACTGACAGTGTCCAAGAACTCGATCAGAGGATCAGAGGCGAGTTTTGGAATGCCATAGAGGACCACGCCCAAACATCTGTTCCATCGTTCGCTGGTCGGCCAACTGATGGGATTTGTCAACGGTTCGGCACGTTAAGTCACCAAGTGGCGAAATATGTTGGGTGCCTGGCTTTCGTGTACCGAGTAAGCAAGAGCGGCACCACAAAGGAGGACGGTAACCTGATACCCAGGGAGATGTTTTTAAAATAATTAGAAATTAAATCCTTCCGAATTCAGTCCTGCTTCGAGGTTTTAAACGATGAACCGAAGTCTAAGGGTTTGAAGAATGCAAAAAACTTCATGAAGAGAAAGCGCAAAGAACATATTCCGGCGATTTGTGGTAAATTCAAAAAGGAATTGTGAATAAAGTGGTAATACGTGATTAAATTGCTTTAGTCCAGTGCTTTTATCGCACTAAAAGCTGACTAAAAGTAAATTTGTACGTCACTCACGGGCATTTCTCCTGTCTCTAGTAATTGGGATTGAGCTGTTTAGTGGAATACCTGTAGCTAGGAATTAGAAGAAAAAATAGTATTTTCCATTTAATTCCAACTACCTTTGCTTATCTTGACTGATACGCGTATTCGTCTACAATGTGCAGACTTCTTCAGTGTCTCGTACTAATAGTCGAGTTATGTTGAGGATTAAATGGAAAATACTAATTTTTCTTCTAATTCCCCGTCTCTAGTGTTGGGAATCAAAAATCTTTGACAGTGGCTTGTTAAAACTTGTTTAAAGAACAATTGGTGCAAGTTTGATCAAAGTAGGCGATCGCGTTCAGAAATAACGTCAAATGGAACTCGAAAGAAGAAAAAAATATTGTGCACAAACTCCTCAAAAATTCGGAGTGGTTTTGTTCCAAGCTGGATAAAGTGTTGAAGATTCCGAAAATAACAGTCTGTTGATTCGTGTCTAGTGCTCGAAAGTGCTACAAGAAAACCCTGAGTGTGGAAAGGAATCAGCGGACCTACGAAAAAACTGGAACCAGGGATCGTCAGGTGCTCAGCAAGGTGTTGAGGTGCGTTAAAGTCCACCCCGGTCTCTCGTTCCGAGATGTGTCCGGATGGCACAACGCCAACTTTCAACCGGTGCGGAACATCCTTGCCAGGGAAGAATACAAGTCGTATAAAGCCAGTAAAGATCCGAACCGTCACATAAAGCCGAATTCCATGGCCAAAAAGCGTGCAGAGGTCTTGTACGACTGTGTTTTGACGAAACACAAGGGCTGCACTTTAATCGATGACGCAACATACGTCAAACTTGAATTTAAGCAGCTTCCCGGTCAAAAATTTTGCATTGAGACTGGACGTGGAGATCGAGAAGATTCATGTTCGTGTTTGCTGACAAGTTTGCGAAGAAGGCTGTGATTTGGCAGGCAATTTGCAGTTGTGGCCTAGCAACGGAACCATTCGCCAGATCCTCGACGATGATATTACAAGTTTACATGGAATATTGTCTGAAAAAGCTTGTCTGTCCGCAAGCATAGCGGCGTATTAATCTTCTGGCCAGCTGTCATTAAGATGTTATGCTGCCCACCAAATTGTCCCTTAGCTAATGAATCCTGTAAATTTCCCGGAACTTCAACAAATCGAAAAATACTGCGCAATTTCAAAGCGGTGACGAGCAGTCAAGGACGTCCAGCAAATGCGGGCAAAATGGAAGAAATGCGCTGATTATGTGTTCGTGTTCACTGTGCGGCCGCTGATGGGCTACTTCAAGAGGAAGGTTCGAGATTTCGTTCGAACTGGAGATATGTAACCATCTTATGCTGTACCTTTGAAGTTTTTATAAAAGTACTGTAAAGCTACCATAAATGGACTTATTATACTTATTGAATCTCGAATTACAGGTCTGTTTGTGCTACCAATTTACTTTAAGTCAGCCTTTATAGGAATCTTTACTGTACAAACATTTAACGTTTAGAAGCTTTTTTTGGCATGAACTTTTCGTTCCTTAAATTTTACGCATGAATAAGAGTAGAAAAAGCTATAATATGTATAAGTTATTGTTAACCCAATGATTGAAATAGGGTTCCGGGCTTAATAATCCGTTCCCTACCCCACAGAAAATAATACTTAAACTTAAATTACAAATGAGCGAGCCTGAGGAATGTTGCTGTCGTTACAGCTGCCTGGATATCCAAAAAATCCGTGCCAGATATACATGAGCTGTGACGCAAAATCTTGAAGAACATTCGTGGGCTTCCGAAAGTAAGTCCTGGTATTGCCTCTTGAGTACCACTGAGCAAATTTTCCTCCCAATGCACACTGTTGCCAAAAGCGCAAAAACGTGATAAAAATTGTAGTTTCTACTCCAATGTTTTTTCAAGAATTATTCTCTATATGAAAATAAAAATTTGGTAATTAATCACCCTATTAATGATTACAACAACGATGAATGCAATATTAATGATGGTGATGATCATCAGTGAAATATCTTAATTATTTTTGACCGGTTTTGAAAAGTCGTGTAGCCGTTTTAAGATTATTGACCTCGGGACCCAAGGGCCAGCGAGAGACGAACGATTGCATTATTGATTCAAATTTGCATATGCAAATAGTTTCGTCTACGGAAATTTGTGGATTATCATGATTTCTTACGTTAAAAAAGTGCATTTTTTAAGTAAAACTCCCAATACGTAGAAAAAAAATATGAGAGATAAAAACAAACAATTTTTAGCATGATGATTTTGTTTGATTAACAAAAATGTACAACATTTCGAATTTGTGGAAAATCATCACGAGCTGTTATATTAAAAAAAAACCGAACTTAAGGGATGGTCAATAGAAAATTCCCCTTATTCATAATCAAACCAACAGATAGGCATATGAAGGCTTCACCAGAGTAGTTCTGTATTTTATAAGCCATATCTTTGTAGAATACATTTAATTTTATATGCAAAACTAAGAAAACATGTTATTGCTCATTCAGCGCCAAATATTTATTTTTATAAGATGGAGAATACTTCTTGAAAAAACAGAACTTTAGAAAATACTATAGCAGAAAAAAATAACCTAGTTTTTGCGCATCTGGTAACAGTAGCAATGTAACATGTAGCAATTTATGCAATAAATGGACCCTACCATACCAGGGGAGCCACGTCTTACATTTTCGTTCATCAGTTTTTTCACCTCTACCAGAGTTGGGGCACGCACATACTGCGAGTCGTAAGTCTTGAGGCTAGCTTTGTTAAAAATCATCCGGGTCAGCAGGCTAGTTGACTCCCCAATCCTCACATATTTGTTGAGATAACTAGCTGAGAAACCGTCGTCTGCTAACGACGCACTATTGTCAGTAAAAATTGTTTGGTCAAACCAATCCCTAACAAAAAATTGCGAAAAACCTGCAATCTCTGAAAAAAAAACATATCTGATCTTTTATATCGAATGATTGACAGGATGACAGGCTGACTAAATTATATTTGAATTATTACTGGCACTATCTGGATTACAAGAATATTCGGTGTTTCCAAATCTGAACACAAAAAATAAGCGCTTTAATAACCGAAAATTGTGTCATTAGGAATGAATAATTCGATGAGACAGCATCCTTATATGGTTATGAATATAGTTCAGCAAATTCTCTGGTGGTATAAAGTCTGTCAACATGTTTACATTCTTGTTACATTCAGTAAAATGGCGTCGAGTCAAGTGGAAGTACGCAAACGCACTTGTACGAACGGTAGCAAAATCCGACGTAGTAAGAACGTGATGTTGCGAATGCAACAAGGAAACGACTTTTCCTTGTGGCATACGCAACAGTTTCTATCTATTCTTGTTCGCAAACTGCGATTGAAGTTTGCCTGTAAGAGGTTTAAATTGCCAGGTACAATATTACCATTAACACCCTACTATTGTGTCCTCACGTTTGTGCGTTTCCTAAACGTTTGAGCAGAGTCAATAGACACGGATGCTATGTTCAAATTAGGGAAATCGATAATAAGTTATCATTCTTGAATATAGAGAAGTAGTAGTAAAATTTGAGTTCCTATCCACAAAGCCGATCTCTATCACTCACGAACCTAAAACCTGTGCTTTTCGTTTTATTTAGTTCTATTTTAAGATCCATTTTCGTATGATTTTACCTTCTTGCAATTACATTTATTTCCATTCAGGCCAAATACCTGTGCAAATTCCAAAACTGGCTCAATTTTGCAGTTGTTTACCGATTTGGGATTAAAATACTGTTAGTTATTGATTATTTAAACCAGCAAACCCTCTCGTTGGTGAAAGTTTTATCCTTGTCAACGGTGAGAGGGCTTATCTCATGCTATAAACATGCATGTGAGACCAATAATTTGACCAGTAGTTGAAGTATCACATATTTTAGTTATTTTTTCACTGCCACGTCGTAGAACGTTTATATAAAGGCACTAACATCAGTGATACTGGCCCCAATTCACTCTTTAACTATTTACTTTCAATCTAGGGAAAACGACTAAAAGTACACTTTTCCTCTGCGTGACTATTTATGTTGATGTTTATCCATTTGTTTTATAGAATGAATAAATAAACTGCCTGATTTGCTCATGGTATAATATCTGAATGTAATTGCTCCATTTCAGAGAGGGATGAATGTAATGATCAGGGTTATCATCTGATTTCAAAATGAGGCACATGATCACCGAAAAGTGTTACTTAAAACTGACGATGACAAGTATGTATATTAGAGTTGGGACGCGGAGGGCTCGCTTGGGAAACATCATTTGAATCAGTGGAATTGACCTTTTCATGTGATTTGTATCAGTAGCAGTGTTTGATGAGTGATGTACAATATCATAGGATCAATGTTTTCGTATTGTATACTTGCAAGGCGGTCAGGTTGAGTAGGAACATGAATCCTCCTAGCCAAATAGTAGTGGTGGAAGGGAGGAGCAAATTAGAGATAACCCAAGTAACATTGCCAAAACCATCCAGCTTTATTAAGTTTAACTAAAGTTTTATGAAAGCCACTAGAAATCAATTCGGTTTTATTTTGGCAGCAAGAGATGGCAATATGTTTCAAATTTTAGTCAGGTTTATAAGAACCTACACAGCTTCTTTACAACGATCTTAAAACCTTGACTTCTAAACTTTCTTTTACTCTCATCAAAGATTTTATTTTGACTTTGTAAACTCATAAAATGCTGTTTTGAAATGCCATTTTAGGACTCATTCATATTATCTTATTATGGTCAGCCATTTTGCCTCCAGTAAATGCATTAAACGGCTAATTGGCATTGAGGAAAGCTACCAAGCTACCAGATAGTTTTATAGTAGCCAATGCCAAAATAAATTGGCTTCTTAGCAAAAATGTGATTTATTGCTATCGCCATATTGAAATACATGAAATAATTGAAATGTGGAAAAATAAATACACCAAATTTTAAATGTAATACAATTGAACTGTAGATCTAAGGCAAATTTCGGTATTCGTTCAGATAACCTTATTGAATTCCAACAATTTTCAGAAGTTTCTGGATTAATGTATCGAATATATTTCTTTCAATATTGCTTTTGTTGTTGTAAACTCGCATAATTTCCGAGGCGCATTAATTTTCAGCTCTTATCGTGCCAATATTCACCATAAAATAAAATGCGCATATGATTTAGAGCATGATATGCTATAAAAAAAACTCAATTTGTTTCATATATTTTGCTATCAAACATTATTTCCCGCAGCACTTGAGCGTTTTTTCTAAGCCATTATCCACTGATGAATGAATCAGAAGAGCAAAGAATCGAACAAAGCAGAACAACAACAACACATACCACGAAGTATAACAGCCGTGACCATTCGGCCCTTGACTAGTTTTGATGGCGGCCAATAGGTTTCATGATGCTTCTCATAGTCATAACATCTTTCACTAGAACATTTTCAAATTATTTATGGTCTTGGAAAGGTTTTATTAATTTGTTTTCACAACCGTCTATAGAGTGGGCCACTTTGTACACATTTCGGCTTTAAAGATGCATAGAGGAGGTGTTGGTGGACAAAACAGTTTTGAATGTAGTTTCATCAACAAAGCCGGGTGGAGTGTTATACGGCTGGAATAGAACTGAAAATGTTACTTGGGAAATCCGCTAGATAGGAAACAGAATCATCTATGCCTAGGTTTCATATTTGAAATATTTTTAGATTTGGAATGACTACAGATCCCAAGGTGGGGAGTAGGCTAGAATTTTAGGGTTCAGACAACAATTTAAGGCAGTAAATGTGCTAGAGTTATTAAAATTAGAGGATTGGGATACAGTGACTCGAAATTTTTGGTCAAAGAAACAAAGAGTTGTTATGAGAATATCACCAACAATCTCACATACACCCCGCATGTCATCAAATACTTAAATCTTCTTTCTTTTCTTTTCTTTTAATGTTGCTAACTCTATGCTGGCGGTTTTGCAACCACTATGGCCCCGAGTGGTCACGAAGTTCAAACACCAAATCAGCCAGCCCCGGACGCGGTCTAGGTAGCCGATAATTGCGGTGAAATAGATCGATAAAAGTACAATGGACCTTCCCAACTATGGCCTACATGCAGTTTTTGTAAGGAAAGGATGCAAGGACTGCACACAAAGAGAAGTATCATCCGTCCTATATCAGTCAGTACATAAGAAATCATACAGAAATTAATTAACACAGACATTTTATTAACAACATACATGTTTTTGAAGAGAACTTACATAATTCAACTTAAACACATTAAACATTTCAAGTCATTTTGTAGCAATGTGGCCATCTCATTCCAAGAACTCTACAAACCCAACATAATCTGTATCCTCTACCATGGTGTAGAAGTAGTCCCCGAGCAGGGACGAAGAGGTAAAAGAGGTAAAATACCTAGGGATAATACCATAAAATTGTACGCACAATGTTATGCGAATACTAAAATGAGGTAAGACAATACCAAAATAGTACTTCTAAGGTATATCCAGGTATCCGAAATAACATGTTTTGCTATTCGGGAGATATTTTGCTTAGGTATTTTACCTCTTTTATCTGCGCTCTTTAATACCAAGGCCAGTTTTCAAGATCAAAATCAGTTCGGCATAGCCTCTTCCTACCTCTCGGCTTTGGATTGATTCGCGCTCTCATTGACCCACCAAACGATGCAAAATGGAAAAAAATGGAAATGATTATTTAAACCAGCCTCAGGCTGGTACTTCCTCCGTCATAGTCACTTAAGGACCTTTTTGTGCATTTTTGGTACTTTTCCGGGACTGAGACTCGAATTCGCGACTCTGGCGTAAAAGGAATGGATATTAACCACTACGCAGGGATCCTTTCATTGACACTCTCGTGATTCGTGATATTTGAATAATAATATATGAATGAATCCGTGCTATGGTAGAAACGCTCATTTATTCAATGAAGAAGAGCAAAGTGCAAAAACAAACGTGGAAGTGAACTTGTTAAGCGGATGGTAGTTAAAGAAGGATCGGATCAGTAAGGGCAGACAATAAAATCTTTATTGGTTTTCTACTCTAGCTGCACTGAAGAATAGTCCGCTTCTTGGCTGCAGCCAGTCGGTGAAATTATGAAGAAAAGCAATAAATTCTGGTTTTATTTACGTTGGATAAACTTATAATAATTCTCATTATACACACCGTAACTGTCACCGTCCATCGCCGTTGGAAGGAGAAGGTTGGAATTAGGTCTCAAGCAGCAGCACAAACAACCCGTCGTCGTCCGCATCGTCGTCCAGGGAAGAGAACGAAATAGTTCTTTGAAAAGTTATTTACTCACTTTACCGCCCTCTTCAACTAACTTGCGCGCTTGCCAACTCTTTGATTGCACACCGGACCTGGCCGTCATAATTTTCCTATGAAAACGATCATAAAATTGTGAATCATAACGATCTTGTAATGAACTTTTCTCTTTTTTTCTTTAATTTCCTGGTGCTTGGAACGAGGTTTTACGAGCGCACTATGTTTGACGTCTAGTTGGGTGTAATTGCTGGATCTGATGTTTGTTGAATTTAGAGGAGAAAGTGCGCTGCTGGAATGCGATATTTAAATCTAGATTTAACCGACATGGTTTTCAGCGCTTCCGGGAACATTAAAGATTCTTGGCGAGACTCAGAAAAGGGTTGTTTACCTCTGCTCAAGAACCTTCTTCTCCCCTGAACGTATCGGACATAAGCGATACCATTGCTGCACATTCATCTCTGTTCATCATCAGCGAGATTTATAAGCCAACATTTTTCTCTGCCACGTTGGTTACTTGCTGGCTACAAATCCTGTGGAGTGTGTTTCCCTCCTTTATGTGAAATACACAAAAACAAAACAAAAAAGACACTCAGAGATGCAAACTACAGCCGTTCATTCGCCCTTGGGGAGCTGAAACAACCCGTGAAAGTAAACGACAGTCACAAAGGAACCGCTCTCTTTCGCGCGGCTCGTCGTTATTAACTGGTGCAATTGTTTATCACGACCGCAGAAACCCCTGTCGGAATCCTCTTATGCTCATCCCCATCGGTGCCTGTGGGGACGTTCTAAAACTCGGATTCTGCTAAACAGTGCCGCGCCAAAGTGGATGAAACAAGCATAAAATTGTCACGTTTTGTATGCACCTCGAATAAATTCTTCATATTAAGATGATTTAGTGCTGCGCGAGCGCGGAGACCAAATTTACTACGCTTGCCATATATTTATTTTATTTACTACGAAAAGTGACAACATAATAAAGCAGTTTGGAGCGTGCGAATAACAACCGAAATATGTCTCCCCGGCGCAACGATGCTTGCACTATTGTGGAATATGTATCCGACTACCTACTGGCACATCATGAACAGCAGAAGCAGAAGGCGTGAATCGCACCTTTTCAGCATCTTCTGCGTCTTGGCGGCGGCAGCAAACCGAGCCCCAAGTGGGTTCAATCCCATTTCGTCCCTACGGAGTGTGAAGACAATGCCATGCACGGTATGGAAAGACTGCTATCAATTGCGCTGGAAACCCATTTTCGGGTGAACGTGCAACCACGTTGAGTGGTTTTCATTTGTTGTGGGTGAGTGGAAGATGGGAGGGTAAGCTGAGAGAAGAGGATACCACAGGCTTTGCGGTACGAAAGCAACTTTCTTATAATAAGACAAGCATTTTAAATTGCGAGCGTTCATTTGTTGAAATTCGCATTTTTTCTCTATCGAACTCTATAATACTTCTTTCATTTTGTATCAGAGCACAGATGTTACAGTTCAAAAAATGCAGCCAGCTTCTAAATTAATGTTTTAAACGAACTCCCCCGTTTTTAAAAAAGTTGCTCTACATCGAGTAACGATATGATGATGATGATGGTTCCGCCACTTACCCCTACAAAGGTTTGAGCTAGACGATTTATCTATAAGATAATTTATCCAACACTAATGGAACCGCCACCTTAGTTTTGGGCTGACCAAGGATATAAACAATCAGGGAAATCGAGAAAATTTCCAAACCGAAAAAAATCCTGGACCGGCGCTACCCAAGTAACAATTCAAATGCAAATTGGTTTTAATCATGTTTTATGGTAGTTTTATCAAAGCATTATAGATATTATTCGGTTTTATCAGGGCATTTTTCAAGTTGAGGTGGTTTTTATTGATTTACAGTTCTTAAGAGTGATTAAAGAACACTTGAAGAAACATACATAAAACTACATCATTTATTAGTGTTATTCACCTTATAAGTAATTTTATAAGATGCGTGATTCTCTTCTCAAGACACCGTTTCGCAACTTTCATAAAACATGATAAAAGTTTTGAGAAAGTTTTATGACATTCTTCTTTAAGATGAATGTATCTTTAAAATGCTGCCATAAAACGCTCTTAGAACCATTTGATTTCAAATAAGTGCACATACTGTTGAAAAAGAACGTTATGTGAAAAATAAACAAACTGGACAATGGACGCCCATAAATGAAAGAAATTATAAAATAGTGGATCGTTCAAACGGAAATTCAATAAAAACCTATCCAATATATTAAATACTCTTTCATTTCAGCCACCTACGACAATTTTGACAATCGCTAGATTCCATTGGATTCGCAGCCTCCTGAGACTAACTTATCAGAAGGGTCTATGCGGTAAGCGTTCTACTTTTTGCAACGAATCAAATTAAATGGTGCAATGTGTCGCCAGCTGAAAACCAGCTGATTAAAAACAATAAATTATATGCTGTAATTATGACTAAGAACAACAATTATGCATCGGCACTTTTGATTTGAACGTTCACATTTTTTTTGTTTATGATGTGCCTTCTTCACACTGATTTCATGGCTATCTTACGAAAGGCTTATTTACCTTGAGCAATTCAAACAAGTTTTGTTCAAGCGTAATTCATCTTTTTCAAGTATAGAACAAATAAATATTAACTTATCACGCTCCTCAGAAAATCTTGTTAGTATTGTGCAAGAAATTTAAGTTTTATTTGCGTTTTATGGTAGTTTTAGATAAAACCATTGATAAAACGGCGAGCGTGGCTATTCTGGATTCCCTCGGAATGGTAGCCTTTTTCATAAGTATGCAACAAAACTCTCATTTTTTCATTGCTACAAACAAACAATACTGTTTAAATTACACTTTGAAACATAAAATGGACTGTAGACACAATTTATTCAAGATCTTACCATTTATGAGCCTTGTCACCTAATTGTTGAATTTTCAACTATTTATTTTTAATTTCTTAAATAAGTCAATGTTCTAGCAATAATTGAGTGGCGCATTAAAATTTTCGAACTTTTATGTTATAAAACACCAATAAACTGAATGTCGCATGAAAAATTCATCAAATGCAGGCAAAAAACAGATGCATTTATGGTCAATTTGACAATCAATTTACATACATATCCACTTTGGAAAAGAAATATAGTAGTTTCAACTCAACTTTAAACAAAAAAAAGTCACCGTTCAACAGAACGAATCGAAAAATGGAATCTTCGAAATATATTTGTGACGTACTGGAAGTGTTCTTAAAAAGGAAAATCATAAAACTATCAAAACCTGTGGTAGTTTTATCATGGTTTTCACCATGTCTTAAATGCCATTACAAGTATGTACCAATAAAACTATCCAATTTTAAGCGAACCTTGGGAAATAGTCTTGAAAACCTCCTGTAGTATGGGCCTTTTGGAACTTATGAGGGTTTTATGGCTGTTTTATCGATGTTTTGTAGAATATCTAGTTTTATGCGGGGTTTTATCAAATGAATCTTGAAAAATTCTTCAAGTGTACCTTAAAATTGAATTTGTTACTTGGGTAGTCAAACTTTTACTTTCAACCACAACTAAATTGATAGAGAGTTTCCGACAATCAGCCAGGCAACTCACAACTATTTCATGGCATCTTCTCAAGCATGAAAGGGCAATATTTTTTTGTAATTTTTTTGTGAAGAAGTCATTTATACCTGTGTTCCGCGCGCGAGGCTCAAACTTTTGAAGACTACACAAAAAATAAAAACTACTTTAAATTACAATAACAAAATAAAATCTTTAAATCCATCATCATCATAGAAGCAAAAAGTATAGTTTGTTTGTGCCCCATGACAAATTTAAAACACTTGCTGAACCCGGTGCGAGCCTTGCAACGCATGCGACTAAATGAATGAAAAATTATTAGAACTGGCGCGTTTATGGTTTTGTTCTGAATGAATCTGGTTAAAATATTTTTGTTTGCTTGTGTGGTTGTTATTTATGCAAAAAAAGATTTGTGTTATTAATTTAAACCTTGGACCGGTAGTTTCTACCGGTTTTGCTTTCTGCGTAGAAGCATTTCAAAGACAAACGAATCCGTATCCTGTCAGTTTGTACGTAATTTTCTTTGCATAACCTAAGATTAACTTCTTGTTAATGTAACATTAACTGTAGCACTGAGAGTAACACAACCAATTCTTGACTAAAAGGGGTTAAAACTTATATCAGAATATGCTTCTTACCCGAGAAATACACATTTTGTGTTTTAGTTACATGGATAATTCTCATATTTGGTTTAAATGTCTGTTTCATTGGTTTGAGAGCCCCCTTCCCCCTCTCCAGAGGGAAAGCGTCTCGAACCACCTAAGAAATAAAAAATCCTGCCCAAAAACCCCCACATGCCAAAGTTGGTTCTATTTGAAGAACTCCAATTCCAAGAACTCGAGCTTTGCAGAAAATTGTGTTTCATTTGTATGGAAGTCCTCCCCTTCCAAGCGGGGAAGGAGCTTTGAGCCATCGTAAGATCCTTCTCCGGCCTCAACAGCCCCTACATATAAGTTTTCATTACAGTAGGTATGATTCTCATGTTTGGTTGATAGCCCACCCCTTTCAGAGAGGGAAGGACTCTCAAACCTCCATAGAAACATTTCTTGGTTCTGAAAACCCCCACATCCCAAATTTGGTTCCATTTGCTTGATTAGTTCTCGAGGTATGCAGAAATTTGTGTTTCATTGGTGTGGGAGCACCCCTTCCAGATGCGGGAGGGGTCTCGAATTATCATAAGAACCTTCCCCGACTCCAAAAATCCCTGCATACAAATAGTCATACCTGTTGGGATAATTCTCATGTTGGCTCAAATTCGTGTTTCATTTGTATGAGAGCCCCTTCTTCCAAAGACCACCAAACCACCTCCACATGGCATATTTGGTTCCATTGGTTTGATTACTTCTTGAGTTATGCGTGGGCACCCCCTTTTGTAAAGGCGGGAGGGGTGTCGAACTATCATAAGATCCTTTCTCGGACCCAAAAACCCCTGCATACAAATTTGCATAGCGGTAGGGATAGTTCTCATGTTTGGTTTAAATTTGTGTTTCGTATGTATTGGAGCTCCCCTTTTCAGATTGAGGAGAGGTCTCAAATTACCATAAAAACATTTCTTGCCTTCAAAAACTCGCCCATGCCATATTTCGTTTCTTTTGCATGGAGGCCCCCTTTTCTAGAGGCGGGAGGGATCTTGAACTATCATAAGATGTTCTCCTAGACGTAAATAGTCCTACATACAAATAACAGTAGGGATAATTCTCATATTTGGCTTAAATTCGTGTTTCTTTTTTATGAGGGCCCCTTTTTCCAGGGGAAGAGAGGCTTCAAACCCCCATAAAAACATGTCTTGCCTTCAAAAATTCACCAATACCAATTTTGGTTCCATTTGCTTGATTAGTTCTCGAGTTATGCAGGAATTTGTGTTTTATTTGCATGGGATCCCCCCTTGCTAGAGGTGGCAAGGGTTTCGAACTATCATAAGATGCTTTCCCGGACCCAAAAACCACTGAATACAATTTTGCAAAGCAGTAGGCATAGTTCTCATCCTAGAGGGTTTGAGCTGTTTAGTGGAATACTTGTAACTATAATTAGAAGAAAAATTGGTAATCTCTATTTAATTCCAACTACCTTTGCTTATCTTCGACAGATACGCGTATTTCGTCTACAATGTGCAGAATTCTTCAGTGTCTCGTACTAATAACTAGTGGAGTTATTAGTACGAGACACTGAAGAAATCTGCACATTGTAGACGAACTACGCGTATCTGTCGAAGATAAGCAAGGTAGTTGGAGTTAAATGGAGATTACTAATTTTCTTCAAATTTATAGTTCTTATGTTTGTTTGAAATTTGTGTTTCATTTATATGTAGAGCCCTCCTTTTTCGAGGGAGGAGGGGCTTTGAACCACCATAAAAACATTTAATGCCAAAAACTCGTCCATTCCAAATTTGGTTCCATTTGCTTGATTTGTTCCCGAGTAATGCAGAATTTTTTGTTTCATTTGTATTGAAGCCCCTCCTACTCCCTTCCAGAAGGCGAAGGAGTTCAAACCACCGTAGAAACATTTATCTTTTTTAGAAACCTGCATATGCCAAATTTGGTTCCATTTGCTTCATTAGTACTCGAGTTATGCAGAAATTTGTGTTCCATTTGTTTGAGAACACCTCCCCACCCCCTCTTTATATGGCGGAAGAGTCTCAAATCACCATAGAAACATTTCTCTCCTTCAAAAACTTCCACATGCTAAATTTAGTTCCATTTCCCTGATTCGTTGTCGAGTTATGCTAGGATTTGCCTTTTTATTTGTATGGGATCCCCCCCTTTCAGAAAGAAGAAGGGTCTCAAATCAACATAGAACCATTTTTTGTCTTCAGAAACCACCGCATACTAAATATGGTTCCATTTGCTTGATTAGTTCCCGAGTAATGCAGAATATTGTATTTTATTTGTATCGGAGCCCCCCTCCTCCTCTTTAGAATGGGAAGGGGTCTAAAACCAGCATTGAAACACGTTTTGTCTTCGAAAACCACCACATGTTAAATTTCGTTCCGTTTGCTTGATTAGTTCCCGAGTAATGCAGAATATAGTGTTTCATTTGTATGGGAGCCCTCCTTTCTGGAGAAAGGAGGGGTCTTTAACTATCATAATAACCTTCCCCGACCCCAAACATCCCTGCATAAAAATTTTCAAGCCGGTCGGTTCAGTAGTTTTCGAGTCTATCATTTTTTGAAACAAATTCAGATAAACTGGTGCATCTGCGTTTTGAAGTTTGAACAGATTTAGCGTATATGATTCAAAACATCGTATCTAACATGGTGTACGTAGCAATCATGGGCTCGTGTCATCTTATCAAGCGGAGTGTATCTGAGTAGTATGAAACCGAACCGGTGCACCGCGGTGTATCATTGAATTACATTAAAATGCATTTTGCACAATTTTCTCTTCGTGTTCATTGCAGCTGCATTCATTTAGTTTTGTTCGGTTTGTTTCTTTCAATTACATGCTGGAAATTACTATACTTACTTTTAAAAATTTCGAATGTCCATTTATGGTACTACTAGATAACAATGAATCAAAGAACGGTTTTTTATTGCTTCATGCGAGTGTTCTCGACTTTTTGTGGTATGTATTTGATTGATGAACTTCGTGTCAATGAACCTATTCATCTTATTCTTGTTTCATGTCACTGTCATGCTAAACAGTAAATGAGTGCATATGTATGTGTTCTATTTTGCAATCTTAAATTGATTAGCCTAAATTGTTCTTAACAAGCTTCTTCTTTCTTGATACAGTTGTAAAAATTAAAGTTTTGCGAAAAAAGAATTTGCTTCGAGCATCGGTTGTGAACGGCTGTGTCGATGCTTTATTACGCACTATTTTGCTATCAGGCATTGTGATCCACAATATTGGTTTGCCATGCTCGCCCTACCAGCATATCCTGTAGCAAGTAAATCACTACTATTCCATTTTGTGAGTGGCTCCAATAGTATCCTTACTGTTGTGTGTGATGTGTATGAATGTACAATCCAACGCCCACCGTCCGGCAGTGTTTTTATGGAAGAAAAATGTTTGCAGTTAAACGAACTTTTGTCGACACGATAAACATTTTTAGCCCGGGAGTTGGAAGGTGATAGCTCTGTTGAGTTCCAGCGACCCATTTCAGAATGCCTGGTTACTCACGTCCATTCCGAGGTCACTTTCACTTACAACCAGCCCCGCATAGACACAATACAAACATCAAATGGAAATTAGTATTGTGCATACACTTCCATCATCAAGTCATAATGTTTTGACGATGGCACGTATTTAGTAGTATCGTTCAAATTTAGTTATAATCGGATAGATCTCACCGAAAATTGTTGCTAATGTTTAGTCTTCATTTGGACGGCCAACCTGTGATGCTAAAGGATACATTTATGTCTCTACAGGAGAAGCTTTCCGCTATTCGGCAAATATTTCCACATCATCCTCTTCGCGTAGAACAGCACGAATATATTTAGTACTTCGTGCACAAATGAAATACAATGAAAATCGCATGTAAAAAACACTGTCGAGTAGAAATTAAACTTGAAAAATCACAATCACTGGGCAATGGATGAAAAAAAAAAACTTCACAGGTCTCCCTCTGATGAGTGATGAGTGCATCTGAAATTATGTGCCAGCCATTCAGACGCACTGACGCGCATGTGCGTTAGCTTCGATCGCTGCCTCTGACCAGCAAATGGCCGTTTTTACATTGCACTAGTCTTCTTTTTTTTCACTTCACACTCTGCCAATTAACAAAATCCCTCGTTATGACGCGACTCTATATCGACTTCAAAACTGTTAATAATTATCAATTCATCCGCTACAAAGCGGAAAAATACTTTAATTTTTCCTTTTATACCCGGGTGGTACAATACTAACAGTAAAAAAAATCACTATTAAAATGGGGAAATGCTACCGATAATTATATATTTTGGGAGGGAATCGATTATATTCACCACGTCGTACACAAAACACGCGGATGTTTCATGATTTTACTGTTTGTTTATGTTGAATTACGAGTTAATTTTTGATATTTTGTTTCGCGAAAACGACGCAGCAAAAACAAAACACGTCAGTTTCAAAGCACGGCTTGCTGCGATCCCAATAGTATCCTTACTGTTGATATAAAAAGATTCAAATCAGAAATCGGTACTATATTAAAATATTTTACTAAACGCCGCGTAACATCAGCTTATCGTTTCCTTTTTTTTGGATTTTTACGTTTTGGTCATTCCTTCAATGATATAATTTATATATTTATTTTTAATAACACGGTTTGGCCCATATCAAGAAAAGTTTAAATAAACATTTTCCGTTTATACACTTTCTAACTATGAATTCAAGTATTATTTGGCTTCCGAAAGCTATAACATTAATTTAAATATTCAGTTTGTTGATTGCCAAGAACTGAAAATTGATTTGAACTTAGCTTTTTCAAGTTTCAGCTAGCGAGAAAAAAGCAGTCAATGTTCGTCAAATAGTAACCATCACAGGTTAGAGATATTATTTGGGATACGTTAGGCTAGCTAAGTTGTGTTCTTGATGAAAGGGAAAAGAGTGTCATAAAATTATAAGTCGTTACTATTTGAAAAAAAATCCCAAAGATAACTTCGCGCTATTTCTTAAAACATTAAATCTCTAAAAACATTAAAAATATATAATAAAAATTCAAACAAACATTAAAATTCAAAAACTAAAATCAAAAGTAAGGGCGGGGTGTGGACGGCCCCACCTTGCCCCCAATCCCCTTGACTACGCCTATGGCGTTGCATGATACCGCGATTGTTCCAGCTCGAGAGAGATTGAGTAATTAAATTACACGTGCTCATATTGAACCAGATTCAAATTAGCAAGCTTTGACGAATAGCTCTGCGCCACTTTCGATTAGCATTATCAATATAATTGACTATGCGACAAACTGACGACAAGACGCGCTAAAATATTCCATTTCAGTTTGCTACTTCAGTAGCAACTAAAACCTGCCGCTCATGTTTAAATATGAATCAAGAGCCGCCATCACAGCGCGTTAGAATCGATAACCTACACCAGTGAAGAAGGCACGCATTTAAGCAAATAGCAGACAAAACGACCGCTACGACTGATCTCCGAAGGTTAGACCATGCACGGCGTTCGTGCTTTCAACCACTCCTAGACAAGCGTCGCGTGTCCACCCTCTCTGTCGGAAACCGGCACCTACAACAACGCCTAGTAAAGTTGTCCCTTATTGAGTGGAACGACATAGATGGCGGCGGCACGAGCCCTTTGTAGAGGAGAAGACCCCCCCCCCCCCACCACAAACTCACCCACAGGTCACGAGCTTATGATATGGAAACTTCTTTCCACCCGCGAGACCATATCGCACCGGAGTTGTAGCTAAGACGTGCAGAAGGGAGTCCTACTTTCTATGCGTCAATCCACGTTCCCAGCGCGCCAAGGAAATTCAAAATAATGACCGACGAGAAACGAAGCGAAGATGCGAAGAACAAACCATCCGTCCGGACCGGGGGCGTCAATATCATCACGGCGTTTTAAAAACTTATAACGATGACGACGACCACGCGCGGGACTTGACATGGCGAATAACAACAACAAACGTAGATACACAGTTCGTTGAGCTTGGAAAGACATTGGCTGGCGTGGTGGCGAGTGGCGCTAGGGTTAGAGGTCAATCGATTGTTGTAAGTAGTTTTATTGCGAGCTGTCTGCGGATTTGGGGAGGTGACGAAGGAATCGGGGAATCGAGGGAAGAGCTGTGATGAATACCTAAACAGCTCGTTCGCCAGAAGGGTGTTTTGGTGTATTTGCCACTTTCAAAAGGTCACAAAGTGTCACGCGGAGAGTTGCTCGAGTGGCAGTTGGCGTGGGGCATACTGCCTGACATGAAAACAATGGCGCCTGCGGTTTCAGCAGAGTGGTTGTGGAGGAGGTTTACTCTTTGGGTGCGCTATTGTTTCTGGTGGGGTTAGAATGTTTTGATGATGCGTTCAGAATTTGAATTATCAATTCAATTCGCACAAATAACGATTCGTGCTAACAAATCATGACTTTCCTAGAGCATCATCGCCCTATGATTGCTCCGGTAGTATTTGCTGCAAAGTTTGGTTAAGGTGAATCGCTGCTCCATGTATGTATTCCTATCTTTTATATCGCTCTCGCAAACTCACCTTGCTATTTCAAATTGATAAATCTCGATTGTTAGTGAATAAACATCGAATCGAACTCTATCAGATTGCTTACAGCAAGTAAGCATACAAACTGGTGTGATTAAATTGTCAATATCTAGTACCGACTCTGAGTTATACCAATTCTAAAATGTTGAGGTAATGACTGTCATCAAGAATGATTCAGCATAAGCCCTTAAATTGATTCCACTAAATCGTTCTTCACTGACGGATCAGCAGGCTTCGATATATTCAATGAAATTTATAGCGCCAATCGTAAACTTCAAGTTCCTTGTTCTGTATATGTCGCTGAATTAGCGACAATACACTTTTCGCTAGAAATTGTTGCCTCACTAACACTGGATTAGTATTTCATTTTCACGGATAGTCACAGTTCTATAGAGGCTATTCGCTCCTTGAGGCCGGTAAAGCACTCCTCGTATTTTCGCATGAAAGTACAGGAGCTTCTAAGCGATATTTTATCATCACCTTTGTATGGGTCTCATCTCATTGTTCAATTCTGGGCAATGAGAAAGCGGACTAGCTTGCAAAGGTAGGCGCTATAGAAGGCAATATATGCAATCGACAAATCGCATTTAATTGAAAAAAAAAATCGCCTTGATTGATTTTTTGCTATTTTTCGTCAACAGTCTCTCGTCAGCTGGCAGTATAAATGGATTAAAGGATATTTGGGGCGATGGCAACATGCTATCATCCGGAGGGTGTCGAAGAAATCTTGGTTTGGGGGATGGATGTGGGTCGAGATTTCATTCGTGTGATGTCTCGTCTCTGAGGCTCGGGAAAGACAGCTTTCTCATGAGTTACTTTTTTCATCAAAATTACTCAGGATTCATCAAAATTGCACAGTTCAGCGGCAGCAATAGATTAGGGCGAATCTGCTTTTTTGAATAATTAAGCACTCTTCAAGGAAGAGAAGCTTTATCTCTATCTATATGATATTTTCAATATGAAGGAATTGTATTTAACTTCCTATAAATTAGCAGACAAAGTGTTTGCTTACAACAGGAGATTCGTCCTAATCAAATGATGGCGCTGACTTTATAGTTGTCTTCTCCCCCCAAGGTATAGAGCGGAAGGAATGCCAAAATATGTGTGCGAAAACGAAAAAAACATCTTCACTCATATTTGATCATAAAACTCACGTTTGCTCAGAATGCATCAGCTTCCATCAGCTTGTATAATTTAGAACTTGATTTAAAGTATTCTGGCAGCACTGGCTTGAATATGACGGTGGTGATGGTTGTAACCTTGGCAACCAATAACAGCAGTATGTTTACTGTTCGGGAAAATTATTTATTATCGCATCGTAAGAAGCTCTCATTTCAGGCAAGCTAGGTCGCAGTGTTTGAAAGAGAAATTGGGCCCCGAAGTAGATTGTTTAATATTGTTTCATTGTTTTTCTTGTAGGAAGACGAAAAACAGATAGAATCACCTCCGAAAAGAGAACAAGCCGGTTCTACCAACCGCAAATATTAAAAACTCAAGTTTTGCTATTAGTCTTAGTTAGGTTTCTTTTTGGAGGTGATCAGTTCGGCAGTAATTAAATGCCACATATTCCTATTGTACGGGTTGATTAACTCAACCAATTCAACGTTGGCTTCAACTGTGGGACGCATTGCTGATGCAGTGATGCATATTCGATTTGTGGGAAAGATTGCGTCGGTATGCGGATACTGATCTGGAGTCCAGAAGCAAAAGTTCTGAAGGATCATTTAAAGTTGCGTACTTAGAGGACGGGCCTGATGATGGCACGATTAATTGATTTTCATCCGGAGTTGTCGGCTTCAGATGAATAGTAGATGGGGGCTGGCAATGAGCTGTGCTTGGGCTGGGTACCAACACAAGTTCCAACCATGCTAAAAACAACACATTCTACACAAATTATTATTGATTACATATTAATTTAATGACTAGTGGTGAGGATCACCACAACGTTGATACGGTTACCCTTCACGACAGAACTTTCTTGTTTTAATTAAGCGAGGTAACTGTCAAAACCAAGCTTTAGAAAAGGTAGGAGTGTTGAATAGCACCATATGAATCCGGTGAATAAGAGATGCTCACAATTGTTCAGAGTTACTCAGGATTGCTCAATGTCTTGCCCCTAGGATATAAGTTTGTAAATGTATCATAAATCTGAAACGCTTGAATCATCGATTACTTTTACAATTTTTCCATGTTGTAACATTCCGCCCACTTGCATGATAGGCGGTGGGAATTTCTATCCTGATTTGGAATCAATGGATTATGAATTTATAGTTAGGTTATTACAGGGTACAGAGGAACTGCTTAGGGAAGCATGCATAACTCTTAGTATCTTTTCATAGAAATGGCAGGCAACAAATAATTTATTTCTACCAAATTTTGAAGACAATATCTAATATCTTTCTACTTCTCAAAACTGTTTAAGTAATAATACTTCAGTAAGGCATAAGGATGAATTAATGCACCAAAAACTGGACAAACACCTGCAAAGTTGGGTACAGGCGACTCGCGAGTAAGTAAATGCTCTCAAGGACGTGGAGCAAGACAGGTAATTGTTACCCATTGTTTCTAATTTAATAAAATTTATTTTTAATACGTTAGCGTCGAACATCGGTTCAATCGGTTGTGTCGATACTTTGCTCTGGAATATTTTGAAGTTTGCATTTTGTTTATTATTTCGGTTTCCTATTGTTCGTTGCGCGGGTGATCGAGTGAGCATAAGAAGTCGTAATGGGTTGGTGGTGAGGTACATAATTAATTGTGACCCAACTTATTCGTTCACCATGCTCGTCGGGCCACCCTATCTTGGAACAAACAAACCACTGTCCCATTTGGTAAATGAGTCCAGCGGCATCCGTACTGTTAGTGTAGATCGGTCCAAGTTGGCTCTCAGGCGTTGGGATGAATTGATTCCTAATGAAATACCACTATCACATTGTGAGTGGCCCCAATAGCATCCTTACTATTGTTTTAAATCGGTCCAAATCGGCTTTCCAGTATTATAAAACATCTCCTAGTTCCCCATTGGAAAAAAAAAAACTATCATATTTTGTGAGTTTCCCCAAAAGCTACTGATGGTTTAAACCAGTCAGAATAAAAATCAACTAAAAAAAGTATTTTTCTCACAATATTTGTAAGAGTAGAATTAAGGCAAGAATGTAAAACCGATCTTCAAATATGATTGACGACAAATAAAATAAAAATAAAACTAGCAATATTAAACATCACTTTTTTTCACAATTAAAAACCCATCACACATTGTGAGTGGACCCATTGACATCCCTACTGTTGGTTTAAATCGGTTCAAATTGGAAATCGGTTCTAATTTTTGAATATTTCACTTGATTGTACCCATACTCGACTTTCAAAGATTCACTAGGATTCATTAAAAAAAACGGATTCCGATAAAGTTGTTCACTACATCAACACATTCATTCACGCGATGCCGTCTAGATAGCCAGGATTACGCGACATACCAAGTTGAAGTATTTATATCAAACTAGAAACACTACGTATTTTATTTTCGTGGACGCGTCTCGCAATATCGCATTCTACCACGCTATTTGAGGTATTTCTGTAATCACGGAATACGCTGTTTGGAAACGAATCTTTTGAGGAATTCACGTTGATTTTATATCGACAGATGCTTCTGCATAAAAATGATAAGGTAAAATCACGATGTGTTGTACAAGGTATAAAAAGTGTTTCGATCAAAATTTGGTCGACTAAAACATGACGCATTTCCTTTCATCGTGCATAAAAAAATTCTGCACACACCTCATTTTGAAGATGTGTGCGTGTAGCATTATGCCTCTATTTTGATTTTGATTCAGCACTTCAGTTATCAAAATGTCGAAGAAGGAACTCTCGCAACGCATCCAAATTTTACACCTCCAAAAAAAAAATCCAAACTACTCTCACGCCAAGTTGGCTAAATCAACTGTTACCAACGTATTAAAAGTGTTCAGTGAACGTTTGTGGCCAGTAACGAAAGCTGGATCGGAGGAAAATCGAAAACAAAAAGAGTTGCCCGCTGGTTCGAGCGAAACTCCAACCTCTCCGTTCGAGATGTCGCAAAGAAGCTGGGAGTTGCGCCTTAAACCGTGGATAGAGCTTAAAAACGAGCTGGACTGTCGATTTACAAGAAAGTGGTGACTCCAAATCGCGACGATAAACAAAACACGTCGGCCAAAGCACGATCGCGAAAGTTGTACACGACGATGCTGACGAAGTTTGATTGCTTGGTACAGGACGATGAAACTTACGTCAAGGCAGACTTTAAACAGCTTCCTGAACATGTCCGGCAAAGGTGGCAAATGTTCACATGCATATTAAACTGTCAAAGTTCGCGAGGAAATATCTGGTGTGGCAGGTCATCTGTACCTGTGGCTTGAAGAACAACGTTTACATTGCAACCGCAACCGCCAACCAGGAAATTTATTTGAGCGACTGCCTACAAAAATGGCTACTGTCATTCCTGAAGCGACACAATTGTTCCGTTCTATTTTGGCCGGATTTAGAATCTTGCCATGACGGAAAAAAAACCATGGAGTGGTATGCTGCCAACAACGTTCAAGTGATGCCCACGGACAAGAACGCCAGAGCTTCGCCCAATCGAACAATATTGGGCCATCGTCAAGTGGAACCTTAATAAGATTCAAAAAGCTGTTGTGAGCGAGAAACAGTGTTAAACGAAAGACCCGGCAATTCGCATTCGGTAAAAAGGAAGCTTAGCTGAATATTTCTCCTGTATTCTGTATAAACCGAACTTGAAAAAGAAAAAGAATTTGACTTATTAATAAAAACTTTGATCGACTCACACACATTACTGTTTGACGAAATTTTTATCGAAACACCCTTTATAGCAAACCAGAAAAAATCATAACTAATAGAGATTCTTGTTTTTCTCCTATCAAATTTAATAAGTTTATGAAAGATAATTATATTCAAAAATTAAAAACTGCTGCTTACACTCCAGAAGCTAAAGGACATGCGGAACGTGTTTAAAGAACTTTATTGCCAATGCTTGGAAGTTGATTAATGATACAGGTCTAAAGTTGAACAATTTATTGAGTAGAATAGAATGTATTCCTTTCGTTGTACAAGATGCAGTTCAAGAATTTCATTGGACAAATATATAATCCATCATTTTGCTACATATAACAAGGATGATTATTCAGATTTAGAATTAACATGCTTAATAGCTATAGCTCAATTCACAAAACACAATCATGTTGCAATTTGTTTATTAATTACATATTATGTTAAATATATAAAAACCAAGTTGCCTGGTCTGAACAAAAACTTTTTCTCTGATGGATCGGAAATCAAAACAAAAACAAAATGACAGCTTTTTATTTAAGCCAAATGCAAAAGATTTCAGTCAACATGTGAAGGTCAATGCGCACGTTGGGAGAAGTATTGAAACTCAATTCAGCAAAAGCAGGTTTACAGGGCCATCTCATAACTAAGGCAAATGGACTACACGTATGGGCAACTTCTAAGGAAGATTTCAAAATATGACAATCATTCTGAGCATGAAACAATGAAAAAGAAATTGAAAAACTTCACGTGAAACAAGTTTCAGGAACCAATCATTTCATTGTTTTAAACCTAAAGATGAAATGTAGGTAGATTATCGTGAAACGATTTTCGTTCTCTAGCGATGAAATACTGTAAAAGTACTGTGTGATACTGTAAAATAATCTTAAGCAATAATTTATGTAATAAAAACAAATTTGGAAATAAATGCATTATTTTGACTTCCACTATATGATGTAAAACAGCTAAATGAACTTATAAAAATAACTTTTGATTGATGGGGACACATGGTTAGCAAGTTCCTTTAAGTAATGAAAACGAGTAGTATGATAGTCAGCAAAACCTAAGAACATAGAATTTGTGAAAAAAATTATCTCAAAAACTAAAATACATGCATCGCCAACTTTTTTATATTCTATGTAAAAATGTTCTATCTTTCAAGAAAAAACACAAAAATGAGGAAACTCGAGACCATAAAAACCTTTAAAAACTAAAAGAATCCATGTTTTCATAATCAATATCACAGACAAAAACAAACATTGAATTTGCTGCGTTATTTAATGAACATAAAGGGAACGCTATATTTGGCATAGAATAATGGGATATTTCATGTAACTTTAAGCCAGATAACGCCTGAATCTAGCCTGTTGTATGAAAGACTTCAAACATTGTTGTATGGCACATGCAAAATTGCATACAATTTCGTTGCTCACGCCTCCTTTGGCTTGGAATTAAACGAAGGGAAATTTTACACGCTTGTTAACATTTTTTTTTTTTTTGAAATTGCAGTTAATGAGATGTTTTAGTATTTTTTGCTAAGAAGTGTGTTCAACCTTTCATTTGCAATTTTAATGGATAAAATCGACTCAGTGGTTCAAAGGCTATGATATTTAAAAAAAAAAATCATTTTTGAAAAGAAGTCAATTTTTCGAACCACCCTAACGCAGGAACGGTCACCGGTTCTCATAAGCCTGACTAAAATATTTATCTTATTGGCATCTCTTGGTACCATGAGAAAACCAAATTGATTTCTAGTGGCGTTCATAAAACTTTAATAAAACTTAATAAAGCTGGATGGTTTTGAAAATGTTACTTGTCCATTGCAGTAGGCGTAGTATTTATAGTATATGTTGTATGTACAATGATGTGTGTGTGTGTACCTGCGTTTGAAAATTTTTATGTTATAGAAATCTTTTTATTGATATATGTATTTGTTCCAACCGATTGATCTTTCGCCGTTTCTGTTATCTTTCTGGAATCCTAGATTATAATCTTTTTTTTTTTGAGCCAACACGACCGTAACCATTCTTGGGTTGCAGCTGAAACTGGAGCCACCAAAGTTTAAAAATGAAAACTCTTACCGATTCAGAAAAATTTCAAATTTCCAATACTGTTCTTGTTTTTCTTTGTTAATCTTTGCAAAGAATAAAAAAATATGATCATAATTCTTTGTTGTTTTGTCCTTCAGTTTTTCGGTCATCTGGTCTTTTCTGTCTTGAGGTGTTCGACCATCTGGGATTTCCTTCTTATTCGGGATTAGATCGATTTTTCAAGTCAAACTTTAATCACTTCTATGCTGCTGAGAAGTAAGAATCTGGTTGGTTTACAGAATCTTTGCAGCTTCTTAGACTTATTCTTTCAAAACATTGAAGTAGCTGTGCAAATCGAACATGATGACAACAATTTTTGGAGTTTCCCAATCATCAATTTTTGGATGCTAGCGACCATCACCTTAAAAAAAATTTACATGTCATTCCACACAGAACAAAATAATAAATTTTAACGAGCGCGAAAAATTTCCCTCGTTGATTTCCAAGCCAAAGGAGACGTTAACAACGAAATTGTTTGCAATCTTTTATGCGCCAAACAACAATTTCTGCAATCTTTCATACAACAGGCTAGATTCAGGCGTTATCTGGCTTAAATTTACACGAAATATCCCATTATTTTATCCCAAATTTAGCATTCCCATTCCCCAGAAGATTCAATGTTTATTTTCATCTGTGCAGTGTATCAAGAGATGCAAGCATCATAATAGCCCCAGGTACAATTGATTACTCAAACCAAATCATTGATGCAAATTTTACTAAAAATCATCAAAAGTCACATCTGAATAAGTCAACAGCTACTTAAGAATAGTAAAACGAAACCCCATTTCAATCCACAGTTTATCGGATCTACAAATCCATTTCAAATCATCTCTAACCTTCTATCGAGCAACCCTCTCAGCGGCATGTGGCAAACAAAGCCCCAACACCCACGCCACCAGCAGAAAGCAAAAAACTGCACGTCACCCACACACTTCACTCGAAGCGCCCGTATCTGCATCAACGCGTCATACCAATTATACTCCAACGCTCCAGCAAAGAGCCTGGCAGCCCTCATCAGGACCGCTCATAAACGCCAGTAATCTCTCCACGAAAATCTCAAACAAATAAACACGCTCATTTTTAGTTAGGTGTGAACCATTCGCGCGGCTCCAGTCACGGCACCTCGCCCCCCCCCCCCTCAAATGCGCACGGGTTAGGGCGGTGGGTTGCAGCAGGAGATCAAGGAATCAGCATGTGCTCCTCCATCGCATATAGTCCGGTGATGATGAGGTGAGATGAGATCCCCGTCAGCAATATCCGAGCGCGCAATGAATGTGCTATTTTGCACTTCTCAAATTCTCATATTTTTTAAGGCTCATTATTTTACGCCCATATTTTTTTTCACTCTTCTGGTCCGTTCGCGATGATGTGCATGTACGCGATGGCAGTTTGTCTTGCGCTTCATTCATCCCCATTTCGCTTGCATGCGGTCTGTCTGTTGTGTCTGCGTCGACATCTTCGCGTCGGATGTTTGAGCATGTCCAAAATACGCAAATTAATGGCTTTGCCACGACCAGACAAAACCGCTGCCAAACAGTAAGAAAAGACGCACATCAGACACCCGAAAAACCCAATCGCGGCCAAGAGGGTGTATTTTCATTTTCGGAAAAGACCGCATAATCAACGGTTTTGTTCGCTAGCAGACGCACACCAAGTAGAGTGACGTGATAGAATTATTACATTCCGTTTTAGATTTGACAGACACTCCGTTTCGGTACCGTTCCATTTCGAAGGAAATCGTCAAACATTGCCATTCAAAGTTGTGATGGCTGATGGACGAATGGACGGAATGGATGGGGCGGATTCTGAGGCGGTGTCCTCAAAAATTATCGCTCGCATTAAAATGTTACTCGCCGTGCTGCTGGGAATGCGGAAAACCTGAACCATAACGGCCCGCATTCTGCAAACTATAAATCTAGGCCCAGCAGATGAATGAAACCCACCCAGGAATGGGAACGGAATCGGCTTTTTGGCACCGGCCCCGAAGAGGAAGTGTCCCGTTCCCTAACTGCCATCAACGACGACCAGCACTGTATTTATAATTTATGTTCGATTCTGCCAAAACTGAACGATTTTTCACGAAACATGCTCTACGGAGCAAATAGAGCAAATACATAGGCTAGAGAGGGTGAGCTAACTGCGTGTGAAACCATAAACAACGGAACATGGCAGTAAAATTTTAATTGAACACTACTTTTGAATACCTCGAATGCGTGCCCGTGTGTGAGTGTGTGAGTGTGCGGCTAAATCCGAATCCCTCAGCAAATTGATCTATGGGGGTAGCGATTAACGATCTGTTGTTTCAGTGCTGCGGCATTTTCGCGGCTCGGCGCGCCTCTAGACAGAACAACCGCAACATATGTAGTGCAGACGGATTGCTTGTTATGTACCTGAGATTCACTCTCCGGGCAAGAACTCAGCCGGGCGGGACGCATTTAGTATTCCGGATGGGTGAGAGAAAAGCCAGTCTGGGAATAACAGAACTCAGGGTTACTGCGTAGCGAAGTGATTTGTCGAATTTCGAAAATAAACAAATGTGTCTGATGTTTTCTTATGACACCGAGTGCCACCGGTTGGATGCGCAGACGGGTTCGATGATGATTCCGATGACGTGAGGTGGTGTTGATCGTATTTTACGTTCGTTTGATGCTAACGATCGGTATATTGACTGCGCTGTCGAGAGACGACTAGCTTAATGGCTCGAAATGGGTACGTTTCAATTCGAATCGATCATAAATTGGGAAGTT